>ML384036.1:0-124578 GCA_005239525.1 Nicotiana knightiana | reverse complement strand
CTCCAACAAATTTAAAAGCTAACTCTTTGCCACAAGTTTTACACTTAACCCTAATTTTTTTCTCTTAGTTGAATAAAAAATGGCCAAACAAGAGATGTTTTGCTCCGTTTAGAAGGTTGTCTAGAAAAAGTAGGGGTAGTAACAGGAGGGTCAGACGGGGCATCATTTGGATTATTATCAGTTGGGTTAACTTCAACAACAAGACTAGTAGGTGTATCGTCATCCGGTTGCATTTCATCAAAATCTATATTTTCATCATCATTTTCATCAACAGTTGGATTACCTTAAAGAGCATTCATATATTCATGATTTAAATTTTCACCTGGTGCAATATCATGGTAAAATTGACTATCGGTAAATTGTAATAAAGTGTTATCGCTATCAAGAATAGCATGTGTAAGACGGGTAACAGGTTTGGGTCAGGGAGCCGGGGGAAGTGGAGGAGGAACAACTTGGCCACTAGATTCACCAATCTTGGAACGAGTTCACCGAATTGACGAACAACTTGTTGAAAATTATATATCGTTGAAGACATGAATACTTCAATCCACCAACTTCACAATTTTTCATAAATTGCAACAATAAAGTAAGCAATTATAGAAAAAAATTAGAGAGAGATTGATTAATTGCTGAGAAAAATGAAAGAATGAGGGGGTATTTATAATTGAAAATAGGGAAAAAGTATAATTATAAAAAATTTGGGGTTAAAACAAAGTTGGGGGAGGGAGGGGGTAAAATGGCTATTTTAGAACCAAATGACTATTTTTTAAAGTTTTCTAACGGTTAAAATTTTTTTGGAAATCTTTTTTTTTTTTTTAATAGTCGTTGGGCCTGTTTGGGCCCATATAGGACCGTTTGAACCGGCCCACTTAGAAGCCGGTCCCGGGCCCAAACAGTCCCAGTCTCGCGGGTTTTTTGATGAGGACCGTCCCACTTATGAGCCCACACCCAACTGGTCTCGGGCTTAAACGGTTAGGCCCGTATAGGCCCACTACCTATATGGGCTCGCGGGCCTGGGCCGGGCTTAACCCGCCCACATTCCAGCCTTACCCTTGAGCAAGGATTTTTCCACGTAAAATCCCTTGTGTCATTTACTTACTATTGCATTAGCTAGTTCTGTGAAAACTGTTATAGGACCAGGTTTCTATACAGTTTGGTGGACTCATATACTTTGTCAATTGGTCAGAGCAGGTTCTTTCTAAAAGGTTAACACCTAGAGAGGATCCTCATCATGGCTTCTCCTCCAAACTTCGAGGAAGGACAATCAACCTATAGACCTCCAAGATTCAACGACCAATACTATGGTTGGTGGAAAACTAGAATGCATGATTTTATCATGGCAGAAGATTCCGAGTTGTGGGATGTCATTTGTGATGGCCCTTATGTCCCAACAAAAAAGGCCGGAGACCTTGTTGTGACGGTGCCAAAGACCAGGAAAGAATACAACTATGCTGACAGGAAAGCTGTGGAGAAAAATTTTCGTGCCAAGAAAATTTTGATGTGTGGCATAGGACCTGATGAATACAACATGATCTCAGCTTGTCAATCCGCCAAGGAGATATGGGAAGCTTTACAAACAGCACATGAAGGAACCACTCAAGTAAAGCAGTCCAATATTGACATGCTCACCACTGAGTATGAGCTCTTCAGAATGAAGGATGATGAATCCATTCAAGATATGCACACTCGATTCACTTCCATCATAAATGAGTTACACTCGCTTGGTGAAATCATTCCAAGGAACAAGCTCGTGAGGAAGATTCTTAGTGTTCTGCCCAGCTCCTGGGAGAGTAAAGTGAACGACATTACTGAAGCAAAGAATTTGCAGGCGCTGACAATAGATGAGCTGGTTGGGAATCTGAAAACCTATGAAATGAAGAAGAAGAAAGACAGTGAAAGACGAGAACCAAAGAAGGAAAAGAACCTGGTGCTCAAAGAAGAAAGCAATGACTCAAATGAGGAGGACAACGACATGGCTTACTTAACCAGAAGGTTTCAAAAAATGGTTCAAAGGAATGGAGGTATACCAAAGAGGGGTAGTTCCAGCGAACCAAATAATTATGACCTCTGTCATAAGTACGGAAAGATAAGGAATTTTATCAAGGATTTCCCTCTCATGAAGCAAGAACATTTCAAGCACAACTCTGATAAAGCAGCCAAGAGGAACCAGGTTCCTGACAAATGCTTCAAAAGAAAGAACGTCGCTGACAATGTTGTGAAGCAAGCTCTTGCAGCATGGGGAGATTCCTCCAGTGAGTCTAAAGAATAAAATGATGCAAGTGATAGTTCTATGATGGAAGTTGAAAGCGAAGAAAATGAATATGATTCAATATTTTCTTTGATGGCTCAATCAGACGATCATGAAGACGATGAAAATGATGAGGTAAACTTTCGGGATGTTCGGAGAAATCTGAAATCCTGCTCTCCTAAAAAACTCATGTCATTAGCTAATGTGTTAATTGATGCCTATCATAGTCTTGTAAATGATATGGATGCCTTAACCATGGAGTTAGGAGATACTTAGAAAACTAGATATGACTTGGTAGTTTGTGTAGTTGACCTGAAGGAAACTATAGATAATCTGAAAAATGAAAAGGAGGTTCTAACTGAGAAAATTGCTAGTGTAGAACATGAAAGAGATGATCTGATGGTAGTAGTGGTTGACTTAAAAGAAACCATCGAAATTTAGTAAAGAAAATAATGACTTAGTGGAGAAAGTTTCTACCATAGAGCAAGAAAAAGATGACCTTTTAGTGGTAATTATAGACTTGAAGGAAGCAATAGAAGAACTCAAAGAAGAATGTAGGCCTGGGAATTCTGAGAAAGGAAAAGAAGTTTCTAGTGAAGCACATATTAAGCTTGAGAACAAGTTAAATGATGTAAAAACTAGTTTATGTGCTGAACTTGAGAAAAATAGACAGCTTCAAGCAGATCTGGAAAAAGTAAAAAATGATCTTGAGAAGTCCCTTAAATGGACCTGGTCCTCAGATGCTATTACTGCCATGTACGTTAACAATAGTGGAAACAGGCAGGGAATAGGGTTTCAAAGGGAGAGAACACCTTTTAATCCTCATAGTAAGTACGTCATTGTATCTGATAATTAACTGTGTACCCACTGTGGGAACAATGGGCATTTCAAAGAAAATTGCCAAGCCAAGGTTAAGTCTCTTAAGAAAAACAAAGTTTTTGCTGAAAGAGGACTAGGTACCACTAATAAAAAGCGCATGTTACCTGCATGGACTAGAAAACCTCTTATTCATCCCTTTCCTCATTACAAGGGACCCAAACTTTTTTGGGTTCCTAAATCTAACCCTTGATTTTCTTGTGTAGGGAACACTGAAAGGAAGCAGTCAATAATGGTTCATGGACTGTGGATGCTCAAAGCACATGACTGGGAATACCATGGAGTTTCTTTCACTAAAATCCCTACAATAAGGGAGTGTATCCTTTGGAAATGGGAAAAAGGGGTACATTCTTGGTGTTGGAAAAATTGGAAAGTCTCTCACTCACTCAATTGAGAACATGTACTATGTCAATGGTCTTAAGTACAGTCTCTTGAGTGTTTCTCAAATATGTGACAAAGGAAACAAGGTGGAGTTCTTGTCAAAGATATGCACATTTACAAAACTTGTAACTGGAGAAGTGGTACTTGTGGCCAAAAGATACAAGAATATCTACGTTGCTGATTTCGAGTCCTTACAAAGTGGTGATCTGAACTTCTTGAAAGTAGTTGATGATGATGCTGAGTTGTGGCACAGAAGGCTGGGGCATGCAAGCTTCTCTCTACTGAATAAACTGGTTCAGAAGGACCTGGTTCGCGGTCTGCCCTAGTCAAAGTTCAAAGAACACAAAGTTGTGATGCTTGCGCTAGAGGAAAGCATGTGAAATCCTAATTCAAGCCAAAGAAGTCAGCACCTCAAAACCACTTGATCTCCTTCATATGGATCTATGTGTCCCTATGCGAGTGCCAAGCAGGGGACTAAAAAGATACATTTTTGTGATAGTGGATGACTACTCCAGATTCACTTGGACTCTGTTTCTCAGAACAAAGGATGAGACCTTTTTGAAGTTTTTGTAGCCTTTGTGAAGAAAATTCAAGTGAAGATGGAATCAAAAATGGCATGCATTAGATCCATCATGGAACAGAATCTGACAATGCTAAGTTTGATGAATTTTGCAATGAAAATGGCATTACCCACAACTTCTCAGCCCCAAGAACTCCACATCAAAATGGAGTTGTAGAAAGGAAGAACAGAACCCTTGAAGATATGGCTAGAACATTGTTGATTGACAGTGGGATAGCTAAGAACTTCTGGGCCTAAGCCATCAACACTGCCTGCTACTTGGTGACCAGGTGCATGATAAGGTCTTTCTTGAACAAGACCCCCTATGAGCTTCTCAATTAAAGGAAGCCCAAGCTGACTCACTTAAGAACGTTTGGGTGAAAATGTTATGTTCTCAACAATGGTAAGGATCAGTGTGTTGAAGAGAGTGTTCATGTAATTTTTGACGAGTCTTATCTCTCCTGTGAGAAAAGCAAGAAGGATGATCAAGATGGAGAGCCTCTGATGGCTCCTGGAGAGGTAATTGATATGGCAAATAGAAAGGCAGATTTAATGAGTCAAGTAAAGGAGACATGTGAAGACAATGGAACCTCTTCCTCATCAGCTAGAGAGGAACCAGGTACTACAATCTCAACCACTGAAGCTGAAGAAAGAGTGGTTGATGCAGTTCAAAGTACTCCACATGTAGCAGAAAGAAGGATGCAAGGGAACCAGTCAGGATTGCCCAGCTCCTCTACTAATGAAGTTCAAGTGCCCATCTGGAAACACAAAATCTCCCATCCTCTCGACAATATAACCACTCCCCTTGATTCAGGAGTCCAAACTAGATCAAAATCCAGAAATTCACTTGCCTTCTCAACCTTTCTCTCCCAAATATATCTCATAAACATTAAGGAAGCCTTAAAAGATGTAGACTAGATCAAAACTATGCAAGATGAGCTGCATCAATTCGAAAGGAACAAAGTGTGGAACCTGGTACCTAGACCCTC
Organism: Nicotiana knightiana; assembly: GCA_005239525.1. Classification (NCBI taxonomy): domain Eukaryota; kingdom Viridiplantae; phylum Streptophyta; class Magnoliopsida; order Solanales; family Solanaceae; genus Nicotiana; species Nicotiana knightiana. The sequence goes on along the minus strand of ML384036.1, from coordinate 119,525 downwards.
AGATCGAACCATCATAGGGACCAGGTGGGTATCCAGGAACAATCTTGATGTACATGGGAATACTACAAGGAACAAGGCAAGGTTAGTTTTCCAAGGTTACAATCAGGAGAAAGGAATTGATTATGACGAGACTTTTGCTCCAGTTTTTCATATAGAAGCTATGAGAATCCTCATTGCCTTTGCATCACATATGGAATTCTCTCTGTTCCAAATGGATGTCAAAAGTGCATTCCTGAATGGTTTCCTCAAGGAATAAGTCTATGTAAAGCAACCTCCAGGCTTTTAATGTCATGAACATCCTGAATATGTGTTCAAATTGGACAAGGCACTGTATGGATTGAAGTAGGCTCCTCAAGCTTGGTATGAAAGGTTGTCAAAATTTCTATTAGAAAATGGTTTTGCAAGAGGAAAAATTGACAACACTCTGTTTCTGAAGAAACGAAGGAGGAACCTGCTCATTGTTCAGGTATATGTTGATGATATCATTTTTGGGGAAACAGCTGACTCACTATGTGAGGAATTTGCAAAACTCATGGGAAGTGAGTTTGAGATGAGCATGATGGGGGAGTTGAACTTCTTCTTGGGTCTTCAAGTGAAGCAGTCCACAAAGGAAACATTCATCAGTCAGTAGAAGTATATGAAGGAGCTTATGAAGAGGCTTGACATGGAAGCATCAAAAGTGATTGACACCCTCATTGTCACTGCTACTCGACTAGACATGGATGAATCTGGATCTCCTGTGAATCAAACAATGTATAGAGGCATCATTGGATCTCTCCTCTATCTCACTGCCACCAGGCCAGATATTGTATTCAGTGTGGGACTATGTGCAAGGTTTCAGTCAAATCCCAAGGAATTTCATCTGAAGGCTGCCAAAAGAATTTTGAGATATCTTAAGGGAACACAGGACCTGGTTCTGAACTACCTTTAGGTGATGATTTTAATCTTATTGGGTATGATGATGCTAATTATGCAGGTTATCGTGTGGGCAGGAAAATCACATCTGGAATGGCTCATTTCTTAGGGTCATGTCTTATTTCATAGGGCACAAGGAAGCAAAATTCAGTAGCTCTTTCAACAGCTGAAGCATAATATGTTGATGCAGCTTCCTACTGTGCTCAGCTTCTATGGATCAAACAACAGTTGGAAGATTTTGGAGTGTACACTGATTGTGTGCCTCTTCTATGTGACAACACATGTGCACTCAACATGGCGAAGAACCCAGTACAACATAATAGAACTAAGCACATTGATGTGAGACATCATTTTCTCAGAGAAAATGTAGAAAAGGGGCTTATCTGCATGAAGGTCTGCAGTACAAAAGACCAAATTGCAGATATCTTCACCAATACCCTGAGCGGAGAACACTTTGAGAGAAACAGGCTGGCACTGAGGCTAATAAAGCCTAATTATGAACCTGTTTCCTTCCATATGGCTATGAAAGTTACATTCAGGTAAAATTAGCTAAAGTGTTTTATGGCCAAGTCTAACTGACTTCTATACCATTACGGGTAGACACGCATGATGATTATAGAAGTTGCATAGGCAATACATGAACGATGAAAAAGGATTGAGAATTTTTGAAAGACTGGTCAAGAACCTGGTTCTTGTATCACATGTTAGTAGTTTTGTGTTTTTCTCATACGTATCTCAAAAGAAACAAAAATTAAGTGCCACGTAATCAACCTTTTCAGACCCTATATGTCAGGTCTTTTCATTCAAATCCTTTCACTTCCCTTTGAAACGTTGTATCTTCCACACATCTACCGCCATTTCAGAACCAGTTTCTCTTTCCCTCATAATTGCCTTTCCCTTCATTAAAACTCTCTCACTTCCAAAACTTGAGCGATCATCTCTATCCTCCTCAGCCTCTCCAGAACCTTCAAACAAATCATCTACCATAGTTGAAGATCAAACAATACTTCCCACCATTGAAGAGAAAACCCTCGAATCCTCTATTCCTGTAGAAACGCCTCCTGACATTCCCTTTTCCACCATGTTGAAATAGAAACACCTAAACTTGTTTCTCCTTCACCCTCCATCTCTCTCATTACTCCCTCAAACGCCACTCTTCCTCTAAGTGTTAAGAACTCAGAAGCCCCAAAAATCGATAGCATCTATTTCCTTTCGCCTTAGATTCTCAAAGAACAGAGCAAAGATGAAGAAAAGAGTGAAACTCCACAGGCAGAAAAGGTTTCTGAGGACGGTGTTGATCAGTTTACAGGTATCGTGCCCCCTTTTTCTCGCGCAATTGGGTTTTGACAACTCTTTTTGAGAGGGTAGGAAAAAGGAATTGGTTTAGAGAGTCGGCACCTAACGGATTAAGATGCATTAGGGCACCTAGAGTAGATAACTCATATTATACCAGTTTACATCACCAGAGATTGGGTAAGGGCTCAAATTACCTTGAGGGGAAGGTGTTAGGCACCCCTCGAGGTCCACAATGGTGGGTACCAGCCGAACTTAAATTAAGAGAATTAGTCTAAGGGGGAAGGAAGCAATTTGGACAAATAAAATAAATGATTTGTTTTAAAACAGAAATTGGGGGGGTCCTAAGTTTTTTAGCCTAAAGGATCACCCCGTGCAATACTTTGTAACTCCCTCAAGTCGGGGTGTTACTCATAGTATTTAGCGAGCACAGACTATCATCTCCTGCTACCCGATTACTATCTTTAAGTTGTTACCTAAAGCGCTCTAATTGATTCTAGTTCATTTCCTATGCGTGCACTATCCGTCCCTTACCTATGGCCCCGGACATATTAGGACCTCTATTTGGGATGGTTCTAGACTAAGCCTTGGTTGCTCAAAATTTTAAGAGACTAAGCGACAAACAAAACAACCAGGACTTTCAGATAGAAGGCAAATATGGGCTCATATTGACCTCCGCACATAAAACAACAAATGCACGCAATTGATTGGCAGGCTTCATTAATCTTAAAGTTCATACAAGTAGGATATTTATGCAAGAAGACAGATATACAGAGGCAGTTTTATTAAGGCGAGTGTTAGGACCTTTTGTTTGCCTACTGATTTTAATGAATGTCATCTGGGCATTTCAGACAGTAATGAATCACAGTTTAGAATCCAAAATTGTTATTAAGTCCTATAGGCATATGTTCTAAGTGATTGATAGTGGCGATTGTATTCAGAACCAATTAGTTGGATCCTATAGGCATGTCTTCTACGTGTTTGATGGTTATTATCCTATAGGCATGATTTCTAGGTGTAAAACTGATTTTAACTTTATATACATGATTCACAACCCTGAATTTCCTTTAAATCCTATAGGTATGCTTTCTAATTATTGAATTGATTCTGATCCTATAGGCATGGCATCTAAGGTTGAACTGATTTTAATCCCATAGGCCTGATATCTAATGTTAAATCGATTTTAACCCTATAGGCATGATTTCTAGCATTGAATTGACCTTAATCCTATAGGCATGATTTCTAATTAAACAGCATACGGGCAGAAATTTACACCTATTTCCATAAAACAGTTGAGTCAAATATTGGTCCTATAGGCATGATTGCTAACACACTTTATTGGACAAATTAACACATCTTACAGGCAGGATTTCTAACGAGTCTCATATTTAATCCTATAGGCAGGATTTCTAAAATGCAAACACAATATGGAACTTGCACAATTTTAACAAAATAGGCAGCATCAACATCACAAACGAAAATCCTATAGGCAGGATCTCTAAAATGCAAACGCAGAACTCATGTGATTTTAGCATAAACACTTATAAGCAGAATTCACAGCACAAATGAGATCCTATAGGCAGGATTTCTACCCGAATTATTAAAGAAAATAAAGAACCCTTCCCATTTTACTAAAACACCCCAGAATATGTTTATTACAAAATTATTACAGACCAGAATAATGAATGAATTACATAATAGTATGGGCTAAACTATAGAAAGCCTTCATTAGGCCCACATACACCTGGTTAACTAGGCCTTCAAACCACTTCCACATCGAGGCTTATTTCACAGGTACAGGATAGCCAATAATGAGTGATATACCCATAGCACTTATAGAACCAAGTGTCCAGTGTGTCAAAGTTCCCAAGGGCCTAAGGGACCCAGGGAAATGCTCACACCAGAACCACATACTCAAAAATGAATCAAAAGATATTAGGAACCAGTTCCTAGTGTGTCAGAGTTCACAGGAGTCTCATATGGACCCTGAGCAGTGCTCACACTGGGGTGGTTGAGGATAGAACCTAAAGAACTAATATTGGGAGTTTTCAAAAAAGTAACATCATATAAAAAAGGTAGGGACAAATTTAAAACAATTTGGATTTCTCAGAAGAAGACTATCATGACAGAATTTTAGAACACAAAACATGTAGGTACCATACTGCTAACCGATTGAGTAACTGATTTCATATTAGTAGTATCCTAAGGATGCTAAGTGCATAACAAGTTCAGGATTATCAAACAGTATGCATGAGACAAGTTAAACATTAAGTTAGGCTTTAAGAGGATTCATATTATTCAAAATAATCAATTAACAGTACCAATCATGGGATCAGATGAATTCATAGAAGCATAAAGGCAGAATCATGCTCAAAAAATAAAGTTCAAACATGTTGGTCGAACATCACAGATTATGGAGACATAAAAAAATGGCAAGGAGATAATGACTTGCCAATTAGGCAGGAAAAACAAGAAAATACACCACAGTAGTTACGTCCAGAATTAATTGGCCTTGGCTTTCAGCCGGCCAAGACCAGAAGCAAACGAGCAAAGAGAATCAGAATTAAAGCTAAGTTTTTAGTGAGACTATTGAGAGTTCTTAGTCTGCCTAAAGGGGAAAGGGGAGAAGGTTTAAATAGTGTAGGAACTAAACAAATAAACATGAAAAGTAAATAATTACAGAATCAATTAAGAATCTAGATTTAGGGCAAATAATACAGAAACCCAAAGAGTTCAATAAATTAACAGGGAACAATGGCGTGTAATCAGGGAGTAACACTTAGAATAAGGAAAATATCACATAGAATCGATTAACGGTCAATTTCATAACAAAATAAGGTAAATAAATAAAGGAAACATAAATAAGGAAACTATTAGTTAAATACGAGAAAGGAAAGAGCATCAATCAGAAAATTAGTAAAGACGAGGAAGGTTTCAAACCCTAATTTTTAGGTAAATCTCATAAAATCGGCAAAAAATAAAAATAATCAATTGTATATGAACGGAGACAATAAATTATTCACAAGAAACACATAGTCGAACCAAATTTAGTCCAAGTTTAGGGTAAGAAACCATAATTTAGGGTAAGTAAAAGAAATTAACATAAATAGGCAGATTTATGTGTAATAGAGTGAATATAGACGAAATAACACTTAATATCAAAGTTTGACCCAATTTTGGTTCGAATAAAAAAGGATCTGAAAACCCTAACCTTAAGGTTAAGTACAAATTAGTGAGAGATACGGAAATAACCGTACTCACAAAGAACACCGGGATGAACACAGACGGAATACACAACAAGTTAAGGATTTGAAACAATTTTGGTTCGTTTCTTACAAGATCCGCTTGCCATATTAGGCAAGCAGTTAGGTAATACCAAAATAGGGTAGCCAGTAAGGAGGAGGGGTCAAATAAGGTAAATCAACCATAGATTGATTCCATTTTGGGGTTAGAAGCGAAGGGATTTGGGTGACGGCGCTAGGGTTTTTGAGAGGAAGAAGATGAAGGAGAGGGGGAGAGTATAGAGACAGCGAGCTGGGTGAAGTGAGTTAGGTTTTGGGGACGGGCAGGTTAATTAAAAGGAGGGGAATGGTATGAGTCGTTGATCTTGAGAGATCAACGGCCGTGATTTAGAGGGTATTGGGTCGGGTGTCTTTAAACGGGTATGTGGGATTGGGCTAACAGGTTTGGGTTAATTTATTTTGGGCTGGTGTATAGGTAATTGGGCTGGGGTAATTGGGTAGTGTAGGTTCGAATTGGGGTTTTAGGGGCTAGATTTTAAATACCCAATTTAACAAATAAATAATTTATATAAAAAATAATTAATAAAATAACAAAAATATCACTTGTGCATGAAAATATTTTAAAATAATTACTTAACATTATAAAAATATAAAAAATCATTTTCTGTATAAATAATGTAATTATGCACATATATGGGCTATTATTGCAAAATATGCAATTTTAGCCTAAGGATGCAAAATACAATTATAATAAGTATATAAATAATATTTAAAACTTAATATGGATATATATGATGAAAATTAAATGATAAATCATCATAAAAATTATTTGAGATGCAATTAATAATTATTTATGCAAGAATAAATTGATTAAAAGCCTTTAAGAATTATAGAAAATTATGGAAAAATACGTGATGATGCTCATGCACTATTTCGAAGGTATGTCTGTATATTTGAGAAATATGAGGGAAAATTGGGTATCAACAGCTGCCCCTCTTTACTCGGAAAGGATGAAAGAGTTGTCAGTTAAAGAAATGATGACTGATTTTGATCAAATAGGGTGATTTGAAAGATATAGGCCGCACTCTAGTTTCTGAGCTTCCTACATATCCCTGGTTTTACAGGAATCAAGCCATCTATAGTACTGGATCCAATGATGGAGTAAACCAATGGAGTCGTTGCAAGAACGAACAAGATATTCCAAATAGGGTTAATTGGGGTTTGAAATGGTTATGGGTAAATGAGACTAGGTAACGGATGATGAATGATCATGTTTGAAATAATTTGAAGGACGTGAACGGATATTGGAGCAGGATTGCTTCCATTGGGATAACGGTTACGTACTGGACCACCTACAAATTTACAAAATACAACTGCAAGCACATATGTAAAAATTATTGCAAAAACTTAGACATGATGCAAATTCCCCTTTGGACCATGAAGACTGTCTTTGGATGGTGAGGATGATGTCCTTAGACCATGATGTCTCGGGCCATGAATTGTACGATAGGGGATTCACCGGCCATGAAATGATGTTCTCGGGCCATGAAGATGGTGTCTTCCGGCTACGAGGATGATGCCTTCGGATTATGAAGCCTTTGGAAAATTGGATATGTATTAGCCCATGAGATGCAAAGACATGATGCTTGAGATAAAACAAGACAAAGCTTAGTCTTGTGTAGAGTTGGGAGCAGAGCTTAGTCCCGAGATAGTAATGCAGTTTGAAATAGGGGAAGATTTGTGGTTATGCAAGGAGAGACAATGCTTAGTCTTGTGCAAATGGAAGGCAGAGCTTAGCCTTATGTAAATAAGGAGGTGCTTAGTCTCATGCAAGTGGAAGGAAATGTTTAGCCTTATGCAAATAACGAGGCAGGGCTTAGCCTCATGCAAGATTTGAGACAATGCTTAGTCTCGTGTAAATGGAAGACAGAGCTTAGCCTTATGCGAATAAGGAGGCAGAGCTTAGCCTCATGCTGGATTTGAGACAGTGCTTAGTCTTATGCAAGTGGAAGTCAATGCTTAGCCTTATGCAAATAAGGAGACAGGACTTAGCCTCATCGAGATTTGAGATAGTTCTTAATCTCATGCAAGATTCGGGACAGTGATTAGTCCCATGCTTGGAGAAGGCAATGCTTAGACTTATACAAATAGGGAGGGGGGGTTTAGCCTCATGCAAGGATTGAGACAGTGCTTAGTCTCATGCAAAGAGAAGGCAATGCTTAGCCTTATGCAAATAAGGAGGCATGCTTAGCCTCATGCAAGGATTGAGACAGTGCTTAGTCTCATGCAAAGAGAAGGAAATTCTTATCCTTATGCAAATGAGGAGGCAGAGCTTAGCCTCATGCAAGTATTGAGACAGTGCTTAGTCTCATGCATATGGAAGGCAATGCTTAGCCTTATGCAAATGGGAGTAAAAGTGAAGTGTTTTTAGCTGACAATGTGTTTTGTGTATAGTAATTCTGTGTTGTGATGATGCTTATGGTGACGACCTATTCCTGCATCCAAAGAAAATTTGTGAGTTTTGCGGGGGAGGTTGGTTCGTGCCTTTATCTGCTTGCTCTGCTCCACTATGCCCGAGGGTCCTATTTAAGTTACCATGGGTAGCATTTGGCTAAAAAGTAAATTTTCTTTTCATAAGTATAGTTTTGAAAGACATAATAATATGCAAATAAGAAATCAGTTAGATGAACCAGTAACTGTGACATTTAGAGACATTGCGAGCTTCTTTGTCATAGAATTTTGCGGGTCCTCCTCAAATTCTGCCCCAGTTATCTAGATAACCTTCTAGCTATTTCGTATGTAATGCTATTGGCTGAACTTACTTCTGAATTTTGAGGGTCGTCCTCAAAATTCTGTCCCAGTTTCTGATTGTGGGGGAAATGGAAATTTTATTGAATTGTGACCGAACCCACAGGGCTGCCTACGTATCCCTTCTTAAACGGGAATCAGGTCAAGCGTAGTTCAATTACATCATATGAAGAAACATAAATAGTTTACATGTAGTATCTTTTAACTGCATCTGAATTGATAGGCTTTGGCCAGATTTCTCCATCCATTTCTGCGAGTATGAGTGCTCCTCCTGTCAATACTTTGTGAACCATGTAAGGACCTTTCCAGTTGGGTGAGAATTTCTCTTTGGCTTCGTTTTGATTTGGAAAGATCTGTTTCAACACCAGTTTCCCCGATGTGAACTGTCTTGGTTTGACCCGCTAGACATTCTATTCTGGTAAAGATGACCATGACACACTGCATTCATCCTTTTTCCATCTATGAGGGCTAATTGCTCGTAGCGAATCCTTATCCATTCTGTGCCACTGTGTTCTTCTTCGTGTATGATTCTCAAAGAAGAAATTTCTACCTCGGTGTGGATGACAGCTTCGGTACCATAAACCAACAAATAGGGAGTTTCCCCGATTGATGTACGGACTGTGGTACGGTATCCTAGTAAGGAAAATGGTAATTTCTCGTGCCATTGTTTGTGATTTTCTACCATTTTCCTTACTATCTTCTTGATGTTCTTGTTGGCAGCTTCCACGGCTCCATTCATTTGAGGCTTGTACGCTGTGGAATTCTTGTGCTCGATTTTGAAAGTTTCACACATGGCTTTCATCAAATCACTGTTGAGATTGGCGGCATTGTCAGTGATGACGGACTCTGGAACCCCAAATCGACAAACAATATGATCTATGACAAAATTTGCGACGACTTTCTTGGTTATAGCTTTGTAGGACGCAACTTCAACCCATTTAGTAAAGTAGTCGATGGCTACTAAAATGAACCTGTGCCCGTTCAAAGAAGTGGGTTTGATTGGCCCAATGACATCCATTACCCAGCCAGCAAAAGGCCAAGGTGTACTTGTTGTATTGAGTTTATTTGGCGGCACCCGTATCATGTCTGCATGTATCTAGCATTGGTGGCATTTCTGGACATACCGGATGCAATCTGTTTCCATAGTCATCTAAAAGTGTTCGACCCTGAGTATCTTCTTGGATAATTCAAAGTCGTTCATATGTGGGCCGCAGGTTCCGATGTGTATCTCCTTGAGCAATTTGGAAGCCTTTTTGGCGTCAACACACCTTAACAGTCCAAGATCGGGAGTTCTTCTGTATAGAATTCCTCCGCTTTGGAAGAAGTGATTGGACAGCCTCCATAGTGTGCGCTTCTGAGTATGGTTTGGATGCTCCGGGTATTCTCCTTTCACAAAATATTCCTTGATGTCGTGGAACCATGGATTTCCATCTGTCTCTTTTTCGACATGAGCACAGTATGCCGGTTGATTATGGATTCTCACCAGAATGGGGTCGATGAAATTCTTGTCCGGATGTTTTATCATTGAGGACAAGGTGGCCAATGCATCTGCAAATTCATTCTGAATTCTAGGGACATGCTGGAATTCTATCTTTGTGAACCTCTTCTTCATCTCTTATACATGGTTTAGATATGGTAGTATCTTGGTGTTTTTGGTAGCCATTCTCCTTGTACCTGATGTACCAGCAGGTCTGAATCACCAATTACCAGCAACTCCTGAACATTCATGTCGACAGCCAAATTGAGCCCTAATATACATGCTTCATATTCCGCCATATTGTTGGTGCATGGGAACCTGAGTTTTGCAGACACCGGATAATGCTGACCGATTTCTGATACCAAGACGGCTCCGATACTGACTCCTTTGCAGCTCCGTCGAAAAACATTCTCCAACTGTTGTAGGCTTTAGCAATGTCCTCTCCTACGAATGATATCTCTTCGTCAGGAAAATACGTTTTTAGGGGTTCGTATTCTCCTCCTACAGAATTTTCGGCAAGATGATCTGCTAATGCTTGTCCTTTGAGTGCCTTCTGAGTTACATAGATGATATCGAACTCACTCAACAATATTTTCCACTTGGACAACTTCCCGGTAGGCATAGGCTTCTGAAAGATGTACTTTAGAGGATCCATCCTCGATATGAGGTATGTGGTATAGGCACAGAAGTAGTGCCTCAATTTATGAGCTATCCAGGTTAGAGCGCAGCAAGTGCGTTCCAGCAGAGAGTACCGTGCTTTGTAAGGTATGAACTTCTTACTCAAGTAATATATGGTCTGCTCCTTTTTTCCGGTCTCGTCATGTTGCCCCAAAACACAACAGAAAGCCCCATCTAACACTGCGAGGTAGAGTAGTAGTGGTCTACCAGGTTCTGGCAGGACTAAGACTGGTGGTGTGGACAGGTATTCCTTGATTTTGTCAAAATACTTTTGACAATCCTCGGCCCAACTGGTTGCGGCATCTTTCTTCAGCATTTTGAAAATTAGTTCACATATCGTTGTAGAGTGTGCTATGAAGCAGCTGATGTAATTGAGGTGTCCCAAGAAACTCATCACGTCCTTCTTGTTCTTTGGCGGTGGTAATTCTTGGATAGCTTTGACCTTTGACGGGTCCAACTCTATTCCTCGGCAGCTGACGATGAATCCCAACAATTTTCCGGCAAGGACCCCGAATGCACATTTTGCGGGGTTTAGCTTTAGATTGTACTTCCGTAGCCGGTCAAAGAACTTTCTCAAGTCTGCTATGTGATCTGTGGCTTTCTTGGATTTGATGATAACATCGTCAACGTATACCTTTATTTCCTTATGTGTCATATAATGGAAGATAGTTGTCATGGCTCTCATGTAGGTGGCCCCAGCATTCTTCAGACCGAATGGCATCATTTTGTAGCAATATACTCCCAATGTGTAATGAAAGTCATTTTCTTTGCGTCTTCTTCATCCATCCAAATCTGATGATAACCCGCGAAGCAATCTACAAGGATTGGAGTTCATGTTTGGCGCAATTGTCAATCAGAATGTGTATATTTGGTAGTGGGAAATCATCTTTGGGACTTTCTCTGTTTAAGTCCCGATAATCAACACACACCCTGAATTTTTCATCTTTCTTTGGAACCGGTACAATGTTGGGTAACCAGGTTGGGTACTCAACTACCCTGAGGACCTTGGCTTCGATCTGCTTGGTGACTTCTTCCTTGATTTTCAGGCTCATGTCCAGTTTGAACTTTCTGAGTTTCTGCTTCACTGGCGAACACATTGGATTTGTAGGTAGCTTGTGAGTTGTTATGGATGTTCTCAACCCTGTCATATCATCGTATGACCATGCACAAATATCCTCATATTCTTTCAGGAAATGAGTGTATTCTTCCTTCTTCGACGGTGACAAGTGGATGCTTATGCGAGTTTCTTTGATGGTTTCTGAATCTCCCAAATTGACTATCTCGGTTTTGTCCAGGTTGGACTTAGGCTTGTTCTCAAAGTTCTCAACTTCTCTAACAATTTCCTGAGGTATCACATCATCTTCTTCTTTTTCTTCCGAATCATTGTCCTTGTGTTGCGTTGTCTCATTACATATCACAGTCATTGGTTCATCAAGATAAGAAATGGTAATGTTGTAGAGATAAAGATATGAAAGAAAATAGTAATAATAAAACATCAAGCCATTGGTAAATATTAAAATGTCAAACAAAGCGATTTTCAATAACTCAAATAATGTTTTCCGAAATGAAACACTGAAAATACTGCTTAAAACAAAATGCTTAAGAAGAATTGTTTTAAAAAATCAATGATTCTAGCAGCCATGCTACCCCGGGACTCGTCGGGCCCTTGATGGTGTAGCGGTCCAGTTCTTGAGAAATACTCTTTTCTCCACTGTCTGAATGTTAAGGCCTTCTTCCTCCTCCTCCTCCTCAACTATCACACCGCAATCCATATCTTCATCTTCTAAGAACAAATTCCTTAGTGCGGCCAAAGCTTCTTCTTCTTCGGATCCCCATATTGTATCGGCCTGATGAAATGTCTGACTCAGATACGGCACTGGCTGCTCAAGAGGGTAATATGAACCATGCCATGGTGGTGACCAATCATTATATTCCTGCCAAGTATATGGATATCCGAGCCCAAAGGTTGTACCATAACATTTCAGTTGTATTGGCTTGGTGATACCCTGGAGATTCTTACTGAGCCCCTTACCAGGTTCATACCCTGCCCATGCTAGTATGCTCTCTATTTTGCTACTCCGCCATTTATCCTTCTCGATCGCGTTAACATGCTCAATGCGATGGTAAGTTTCTCCACCCAACTTCCTTCTATTCTCCACAACCAGAACAGTCTGATTGGTGTAGATGGAGTTGCTCCCATCTCCATGGATGATTACCACTTGATGACTCCATTCAAACTTCACAGCTTGGTGCAAAGTGGATGCAACATCCCCAGCGGCATTTATCCAAGGTCATCCCAACAGCAGATTGTAGGAGGCGGATATGTCTAGCACCTGAAATTCAACATCGAACCAAGTAGGACACATCTGCAAACATAAGTTGGTTTCCCCAATCGTGGCTCTTTGCGACCCATCGAATACCTTCACATTCATAGATCCTGCTCATATCTCATGCAAGCCCTTACCCAACCTTTTCAGAGTTGTCAGTGGACAGATGTTGAGGTTAGACCCTCCATCTATCAAAACCCTAGCAATGAACTTATCCTCGCATTGCACTGTGATGTGCAGTGCCCTATTATGACTCAATCCTTTAGGTGGAAACTCGTCTTCGTGAAAGGTGATCTTATGGCTCTCCAGCAATTGTCCTACCATGTTGTCCATTTCTCCGCTGGTAATATTGTTGGGCACATATGATTCATTCAACACCTTCATCAGAGCATTCCTATGTGCCTCAGAATTTTGTAGCAGTGACAGGATGGATATCTGGGCGGGAGTTTTGTTCAGATGATCAACAACAGAGTTTTCTCTTGTCTGTACTTTCCTCTAGAGATCATCCGGACCAGTTTCGATGATGGGTTATTTGGTGGCGCTTCCTTACTTGTCCCTTCCAAATTTTTAGGTGTGTAGATTCTTCCAATTCTGGTCATCTCTTGTGCAGCACCGGACTCTTCCATTTTTGCTTTCCCTTTTCTCCTAGCTTCGGTAACATAATCCTAAGGTATGGCATTGGATTTGAAGGGCGGTGTGGATGCTACCGTAACAATGAAGGGTGTGGTTACTTCTACCTCAAATGGAGCAAGTGTATCTGTAGGTGGTGTCACTTCAACTTCAAACGGAGCTGATGCAGCTACCTCAACTTCGATAGATGACTATATCTGTACCACAATGGGAGTGAGTGTGACTGCAGGTTTCTTAGGGTCGTCACCTTCCCGAATAAGCCCGATTGACCCCTCAGGATCCCATTTTTCATCAGTTTCTATCACATTTACTCCTTCACCCCTATGATTTGGGAGGGGATTGTTGCAGACATTGGATGCGGCTTCCTTTGCCTGTATGACTTTGGTATCAATCAACATTTGGATCTTGTCTTTCAGAGTGCGACATTCATCAATAGTATGTCCCTTTATGCCGGAATGGTATGCGCATGTCTTGTTTGGGTTGACCCATTGGGATAAGTTTTCCATAGCCACAGCGGGAATAGGGGTGACATATCCGGCAACCTTTAATCTTTCATATAGCCGGTCAATGGATCCACAATAGGGGTGTATGTCTGGGTGGTATGCAAATGAAATTGGGTCTAGGTTTTTGATAATTTGGACGAGATAGAGGTGAATGATAGTAGGCAGGTTGAGTGTTATAAGTGTGGTAGGTGGTGGCGGGTTGAGGATATCTAGGAGGTGAAAGTTGGCATGTGGGTGGAGGTGTCTGGTATGTGAGCGGAGATTTTGGACCCTGGGCTACCATCACTGTCCCTATCTCTTTCTTCTTTGATATGCCTCCCGATTGTAATGCTTTGTTTGTGGCCTCCAGCGCCTCAAAATTTGTTATCATTCCGCTCTTAATTCCTTCTTCGATCCTTTCCCCGAGTTTGATGATATCAAAGAACTTGTGATTCTCAATGACCATTAGCCTCTCATAATATTGTGGATCCTGAGCCCTGACAAATAATTTGTTCATTTAATCTTCTTCTTCTAATGCTGGCCTGACTTTTGCTGCTTCTGACCTCCATAGAGTGGCATATTCGCGAAAAGTCTCTGTTGGCTTCTTCTTGAGGTTATGTATGTAGAAGACATCCGGTGCATTTTCTGTATTGAACCTGAATCTATCCATGAAGTCTGATGCCATGCTTACCCAATTAGCCCATTTCTTGGGATTTTGACTTATGTACCAAGACAGGGCGTCTCCAGTGAGACTCCTTATGAACAGTTTCATGCGAATCCTTTCATCCTTCCCAACCCCTACGAGCTTGTCACAGTATTTTCTCAAATGTACCTTCGGATCACCTGTACCGTCAAACATCTTGAACTTAGGAGGTTTGTAACCCTCCGGCAGTTCCACATCTGGCTGAATACATAGATCCTCATAATTCAGACCCTCAATTCCTTTACCTCCTTCAACACCCTGGACTCGGCTTGTGAGCTTCTTGAGCTCCTCTGCCATATTCTTAATGAGCAAGTCCTTCTCGGCATATTATGGTGTATATGAAGTTAGTTGAGTAGAGTGAGGTAGGGTTTCCACGTATATGGGATTGTTTTGATGAATGTCGGGGGTTTGGGTGTAGTGGTGATCATTGGTGGAATTTTGCGGATCGAGGATAGGCTGTGGGGTATTCTGAGGAATATGATAAGTGGTTTGTGGATATTGAGTGGGGAGATGCTGGTGTTGAGGGGGTGTCGGTATGGGTAGAGGATTAGGATTTTGAGGAGGTGTTGCATATTGATGGGGTGCGGGAGGATTTTGAGGATGTAAGTTTGGTGTGTTTTGAGAAGGTACTGGGTTTTGGGTGTTTGGTAGGTTGATGTCTGGGACGTTTAGTGTGAGTGAAAGGTTTGCCAAGTTGTGGACCTGCTTAAGATCCCCTTGCAATTCTAATATTTTCTGTTCCAGCCGTAAGATCAAATCATTTGGTGCCGGAGTACTCCGACCGCCGGAAGTTTCCACATTCTAAGCATGTGTACCGTTGTCTTTCCTAACACCACTCATATAATACATCTTAGCTTTTCCCTTGATTTTTGGATCACTTGGAGGAGGAGGTGGTGGAGGGCCTCTAGATCTGATGTGATATGTTGATGATGCCAGTACGTGCGAAACCAACCTTGAGGATGGGAATAATCATAAGAAAGAAAAACAAAAGGTAACCAAGTCAGTAAGAATTCTGGAAAAGTATTTGCAGTATTTAAACACATATTGCAGAAATGTAAATTCGCGTCCTAATTTGGGAGCCTCGTGTGTGCCCGATAATTGCTTCATTTCATTAATGTAATAAATAAGACGAACCTAAAAACGACAATAAATAAATGAGTTACTAATGGCATTTGCCTTATTACATTCGAAAAATGATTCTAAAACAAATAATCCTAATCTACTTGGTCCAAGAGGGACCTTTCCAGGCTTGGCTCTCTTGGCTCCGTCGATCAGGTTCTCCAGGTCGCGTATGTCCAGCAGTAGATACGCCCTTACTAGATGTCCTCCCTCGTTTCCCTATGCATTCTGGCAGTCTATGACTCTTTTCCTCATCTTCCCCTCTAGTTCCATTAGACCCTGCTCCAGATATTCCAGCCTTTCTGTTGACCTAGTAGCCATTTCCCTCCATTCATTAATTGACTCCATGTCAATCTTGTGTTGTTCCAAATGCCCAGCCTCAGACTCGAGAACTCGTTTGCGCAGTCTTTTATACTTCACTTGTGCTTCAGCAACTTTATCTATGACCTTGTTTCCTTGACCGACCCCTGGCTCGACTTTCCCGCTATGCTATCGTCCAACCATTATGGGTAGAAGTACACATGACCTGCATGGTATCGATCTGGCTTGATGGTGTCCTTTTCCACAATGATCTTTAAATGCCGCACGTGCTGAGCTTGACATTTGTATGGGATGTCATCCTCTTGAAAATCTTCTTTGTAGTGACCCATTTTGGAGACTCGTGGTATGACTTGCTTTCTACCAGCTTGTCTCATGACCCTAATAGGAACATAGGGATATATTCCCCTTAACCCGATCAACACCAAATGTGGAACATCCCTGGACCTGATGAAGAAGTCACTAGTAGGGAACCACTCGAACATCCAATGGACCTGGTCCTTGGTCAAATTGCTGAAAAACTGCACCCACTCTGTATCATTCTCCGATTATACAAACCTGTCTGGGATAAAGGTCATTCTTTTTAGATGGTGAAAAGATATGTGATCATTCCACGGTCTCCATGAAAACTCTTGGAAGTATTGTCCTCTCTGAAATGTTCTAGCAACCAAATCTGTAGCAGCAAGTTACAACCCTCAAAATCTTTGAACCCTTTCTTGCAATGATCTAGAGCCCGGTATATTTACGCTACAATCATTGGAACAATAGTAGAGGTTTGTCATTCGATTCCCTCCATTAAAGCTTTGGTTACCATGGCCAGTTTGGTGTGAATCTTGTCCCATTTTCTTGGAAACACTATTATACCCAGAAAGCAGACGATGAACACAAAAACCCTACGATGAATCCAACCTACGGAAGTGATGGAGAATTCTTCACAAAAGACACGATAAGATTTGTTGTGTCCATATCGTTCATAGAGGTAGTCAAAAGGTATGTAGGACTTCTTCAGGCACTCTAAATCGTCATTCTTTCTCAGACCCATCATTTTCAGAAATCTCTTGGGAGTACGATTTTCCGGTACTAATAAACTGGGACTATCCCAGGGCAATCCAACAAATCCTCCTATTTCCTCCAAAAGAGGAGTCATTTCTACATTGCCAAAATGGAATACGGCCCTTTCTCCATCCTAGAACATTGTAGAAACCTTGATCAACATGTTGTTTGGCTGGATATCTAATAAGGAGGGTAAGTTTCCGAGAACCCTTTTCGCATGATCTTTTTCGCTTGGCGAAAGATTTTCCCACCAATCCAGCAATAATGGTGGTATATTTCGGACCATACCGAACCTGGGGACTTCGTGCCTCATTTTCTGCAAAATAAACAAAGTTAAACCCTTTCTCCCTCCGGATTCGGCTATTTATACATTAACGATTAGCATATCGGCATTTATTTCTCCAAATAATGCACAGATTGTGGTTGCATTTGTTGGGATTATGAAAACCCAGCTGGACTTTGGACAAGGTTTCCTTAGGGGTTATTATGCGGACAACATATGAACCCAGTCTAGGTTTGACCATGATGCATGTACAGTTATTATCAGAGTAAGGTTTCTATAGAGGTCTAGACCGGTACCCTCAAGTGGAGAACTTGAGGGTGAAAGGCATTGAACCGTCGAATGCACCGGTGATCGACTAGTTTTACCACAAATAAGCCTTTCCGAATTCAAAAGGGTGATGGAGGAAGAGCACAAACACTCATTAAGTGTTGCTATGATATTAATTACGCACAATGGAATATGATGTTGAGCATGATTTATGCAAAAAGAAAATAACACATTGTCAAGTATTTGCACGATGAAAAATGATAAAATGCGGTATTTAATAATTATAAAGACATTTAAGAAAGAAAACAAGGAGAAAAGTTATTTTCCGTAGTAAAAAGTAATAAAACAGGTAAGAGAAATCATAAATGAATGAAGATAGGCAAATAAATTCACATAAAGTGAGGAGGGAAAGGGGTGTGCAAGTATTAATGGAATAATAAAGACATGCTTGTTGAAAAAGACTAATTCACAAAACAAGTTCGTTATGGTAAGAGCCTAAATATATCCCCAGCAAAGTCGCCATGCTGTCGCGCCCCCTTTTTCTCGCGAAATCGGGTTTTGACATTTTAGACAACTCCTTTTGAGAGGGTAGGGAAAAAGAATTGGTTTAGAGAGTCTCCACCTAACGGATTAAGGTGCGTTAGGACACCTAAGAAAATAATTCATATTATACCAGTTTGCATCACCGAAGATCGGGTAAGGGATCAAATTACCTTGAGGGAAAGGTGTTAGGCACCTCTCGAGGTCCACAACGGTGGGTCCTGGACGAACTTAAATTAAGAGAATTAGTCTAAGGGGGAAGGAAGAAATTTGAACAAATAAAATAAACGATTTATTTTAAAACGGAAATGGGGGGTCCTAAGTTTCTTAGCCTAAAGGATCACCCCGTGCAATACTTTGTAACTCCCTCAAGTCAGGGTGTTACTCATAGTATTTAGCAAGCAGGGACTATCATTTCCTGCTACCCGATTACTATCTTTAACTTGTTACCTAAAACGCTCTAATTGATTCTAGTTCATTTTCTATGCGTGCACTACCCATCCCTTACCTATGGCCCTGGAGGTATTAGGACATCTACTAGGGATGGTTCTAGACAAAGCCTAGGTTGCTCAAAATTGTAAGAGACTAAGCAACAAACAAAACAACCAGGACTTTTAGATAAAAGGTAGATATGGGCTCATATTGACCTCCGCACATAAAACAGCAAATGCACACAATTGATTGGCAGGCTTCATTAATCTTAAAGTTCATACAAGTAGGATATTTATGCGAGAAGACAGATATACATAGGAAGTTTTATTAAGGCGAGTGTTAGGACCTGTTGTTTGCCTACTGATTTTAATGAATGTCATCTGGGCATTTCAGACAGTAATGAATCACAGTTTAGAATCCAAAATTGTTATTAAGTCCTATAGGCATATGTTCTAAGTGATTGATAGTGGCGATTGTATTCAGAACCAATTAGTTGGATCCTATAGGCATGTCTTCTACGAGTGTGATGGTTATTATCCTATAGGCATGATTTCTAGGTGTAAAACTGATTTTAACTTTATAGACATGATTCACAACCCTGAATTTCCTTTAAATCCTATAGGTATGCTTTCTAATTATTGAATTGATTCTGATCCTATAGGCATGGCATCTAAGGTTGAACTGATTTTAATCCCATAGTCCTGATATTTAATGTTAAATCAATTTTAACCCTATAGGCATGATTTCTAGCATTGAATTGACCTTAATCCTATAGGCATGATTTCTAATTAAACAGCATACGGGCAGAAATTTACACGTATTTCCAGAAAACAGTTGAGTCAAATATTGGTCCTATAGGCATGATTGCTAACACACTTTATTGGACAAATTAACACATCTTATAGGCTGGATTTCTAACAAGTCTCATTTTTAATCCTATAGGCAGGATTTCTAAAATGCAAACACAATATGGAACTTGCACGATTTTAACAAAATAGGCAGCATCAATATCACAAACAAAAATCCTATAGGCAGGATCTCTAAAATGCAAACACAGAACTCATGTGATTTTAGCATAAAAACTTATAAGCAGAATTCACAGCACAAATGAGATCCTATAGGCAAGATTTCTACCCAAATTATTAAAGGAAATAAAGAACCCTTCCTATTTTACTAAAACACCCTAGAAATCTATTTGTTACAAAATTATTACAGACCAGAATAATGAATGAATTACATAATAGTATGGGATAAACTATAGAGAGCCTTCATTAGGCCCACATACACCTGGGCAACCAGGCCTTCAAACCACTTCCACCTTGAAGCTTATTTTACAGGTACAATATAGACAATAATGAGTGATTCACCCATAGAACATATAGAACCAGGTTTCCAGTGTGCCAAATTTCCCAAGGGCCTCAGGGACCCAGGCAATGCTCACACCAGAACCACATACTCAGAAATGATTCAAAAGAGATTAGGAACCAGTTCCCAGTGCGTCAGAGTTCACAAGAGTCTCACATAGACCTTGAGCAGTGCTCACACTGGGTGGTTGAGGATAGAACCTAAAGGACTAAGATTGGGAGTTTTTAAAAGAGTAACAGCATATAAAAGAGGTAGGGACATATTTAAAATAGTTTGGATTTCTCAGAAAAAGACTATCATAATAGAATTTTAGAACACAGAACATGTAGGCACCATTGTATTCAGAAAACAAGCACAGTTTGCAAAGTACACATTTTCAAACAGGTTAAGTCAGAAAAGGACTTAATTACACTAAGTGTTCATGCTGACATTTAGGGCAACCCTATTTAATCATAGAAACCTTTAGGCAAGGTATTAAAGCAAGCAGTCAGATTATCACATGAATCCAGAGGGATACAAGACATGTTAGCAAACAGGTTGACAGGGCACATAAACTAAGTAACAATGCAAATCTGTAAAGTTTGGGATTGAGTAACTGATTTCATACTAGTAGTATCCTAAGGATGCTAAGTGCATAATGAGTTCAGGATCATCAAACAGTATGCATGAGACAAGTTAAACATTAAGTTAGGCTTTAAGAGGATTCATATTATTCAAAATAACCAATTAATAGTATCAGTCATGGGATCAGATGAATTCATAGAAGCATAAAGGCAAAATCATGCTAAAAAAATAAAGTTCAAACATGTTGATGGAACATCACAGATTATGGAGACATAAAAAAAAAGGCAAGGAGATAATGACTTACCAGTTAGGCAGGAAAAGCAAGAAAATACACCACAATCATTAAGTCCAGAATTAATTGGCCTTGGCTTTCAGCCGGCCAAGACCAAAAGCAAACGAGCAAAGAGAATCAGAATTAAAGCTAAGTTTTCGGTGAGAGTATTGAGAGTTCTTAGTCTGCCTAAAGGGCAAAGGGGAGAAGGTTTAAATAGTATAGGAAATAAACACATAAAAATAGAAAGTAAATAATTACAGAATCAATTAAGAATCTCGATTTAGGGCAAATAATACAGAAACCCAAAGAGTTCAGTAAATTAACAGGGAACAATGGCGTGTAATCAGGCGAGTAACACTTAGAATAAGGAAAATATCATATAGAATCGATTAACAATCAATTTCATAACAAAATAAGGTAAAGAAATGAAGGAAACAGAATTAAGGAAACTATTAGTCAAATAAGAGAAAGGAAAGAGCATCAATCAGAAAATCACTAAAGACGAGGAAGGTTTCAAACCCTAGTTTTTAGGTAAATCTCATAAAATCGGCAGAAAATAAAGATAATCAATTGTATATGAATGTAGACAGGAAATTATTCACAAGAAACACATAATCAAACCAGATTTAGTCTAAGTTTAGGGTAAGTAAAAGAAATTAACAGAAATAGGCAGATTTATGCGTAATAGAGTGAATATAGACGAAATAACACTTAAAATTAAAGTTTGATCCAATTTTGGTTCGAACCAAAAAGGATCTGAAAATCCTAACCTTAAGGTTAAGTACGAATCAGTGATAGATACAAAAATAACCGTACTCACAAAGAACACGGGATGAACACAGACGGAATACACAACAAGTTAAGGATTTGAATCGATTTTGGTTCGATTCTTACAAGATCTGCTTGCCATATTAGGCAAGCAATTAGGTAATACCAAAATCGGGTAGCCAGTAAGCAGGAGGGGTCAAATAAGGTAAAGGAATCATAGATTGATTTCCTTTTGGGGTTGGAATTTGAGGTATTTAGGTGACAACTGTAGGGTTTTTGAGAGGAAGAAGATGAAGGAGAGGGGGAGAGTATAGAGACGGCGGGCTGGGTGAAATGAGTTAGGGTTTGGGGACGGGTAGGTTAATTAAAAGGAGGGGAGTGATGTGAGAAGATCAACGATCGTGATTTAGAGGGGATTGGGTCGGGTGTTTTTAAACGGGTATGGGGCATTGGGCTAACATGTCTGGGTTAATTGATTTTGGGCTGGTGTATAGGTAATTGGGCTGGGGTAATTGGGTAGTGTAGGTCCGAAATTGGGGTTTAGGGGCTAGATTTTAAATACCCAATTTAACAAATAAATAATTTATATAAAAAAATAATTAATAAAATAACAAAAATATCACTTACGCATGAAAATGTTTAAAATAATTACTTATCATTATAAAAATATAAAAAGTCATTTTCTGTATAAATAATGTAATTATGCACATATATGGGCTATTATTGCAAAATATGCAATTTTAGCCTAGGGATGCAAAATACAATTATAATAAGTATATCAAAAATATTTAAATCTTAATATGGATATAGATGATGAAAATTAAATGATAAATCATCACAGATATTATTTGAGATGCAATTAATAATTATTTATGCAAGAATAAATTGATTAAAAGCCTTTAAAAATTATAGAAAATTATGGAAAAATATGTGATGATGCTCATGAACTATTTCGAATGTATATATGTATATTTGAGAAATATGAGGGGAAAATTGGGTATCAACAACCGGTACTCCTATCTCGCATGTTGTTGCATCCATGGAATCTCAGGAAAGAGAGGCCATAGAAAACATGTTGGCCATTGTTGTTGAAGGAATAGTGAATGAGGAAATCCTTGTTATGCCTAAGTCTCAGGGGGAAGGGAATCAACCCACAGTGGTAGAAGGAACAATGGTGCTCTTCGAACCATCTGCACTGGAAGAGGCTACTGGGACCCCTCTTGATGAACCTGACCCCTCTCCTAAGGAAAAAGGTCAGGAATCATCTTCCCAGGTCAGCTTTGACCCTGCTCCTTCTCCTCACTTTTACATTAAGCCATAGGATGCAGTACCCCCTGTTATGAGGTCTGGTGATGAAGAGGATCACGATGATGTTTCTCTAAGTGAATTTTTAAATTAAGGAGGCCAGTAGTCCCTCATGATCCCCCTCCTAAGCGACCTACCACAAGGTTGCAAAAAAGGAGGCTCTTGAGTCTGCGTTAAAGAAGATTAAAAGAAGTAACAGGAAGAAGAAGAAGAATAAAAGGCTGGTGAAGGATGGTGAGATTGTTTGTGACAAGAACATTCCGGTTGTGGAAGTGGAAGAGGAAGCTCAAGAGGAAACAAGTTCCTTGGTCAAGAAATCTCAGAAAAAGAAACAATCTACTGAGAGTGCTTCAAAGGAGGTTGTTGGAACACCTAGTGAAAAGTAAGTAAAAGATAGTGGAAAGTTGAAGCAGGTGGTGGTGGAAGAGTCAATGTCCGATGATGATATTCTAGTGAAATCTAGTGGAAAGGTTAAGTCCAGTGGAAAGTCTATTAAATGAAAATTGGAGAATGTGAAGGAACCCGGTTCTGTAAAGAAAACAAAAAGTGGAAGTGTATCTGGTAAAGAAAGGTTGAGGTACGAGAAAGTGCCGTGGGGTCGAACCTTTGACCCAAAGATATCTGAGATGGCTGGTATGAGACAAGTACTTGAGATGGTTGAATTTCAGCAGTGGGGACATATATTCAAGGTGGATGTGCCCAAAGTTTATGATTATGAGGTCCAAAGTTTCTATGTTGACCTCTTCACTGTTGAATCCGACCATATTTGTGCTCTAGTGAATGGAGTAGACATTGTCATGGACTCTGCTTTGTTAGGAGACATTATCAAGGTCCCTTCTGAAGGTTTGTCGTTTGTTAGAGGTGCATGTGGTTCGAACTTCAGGCGTGCCATAGTTAAGGAGAGAGTTGTCCTGCAAGGGGAACGGGTGCACAAGAAAGCTTGCTTCCTATGTATCAGTTGTTATTTGAGTTGGTAAACAAGGTCCTGCTTCCTTGCACTGAGAGGAGGTCCATCATATCCAGGGCTGATATGTATCTAATGGAAGCACTGAATGAGTTCCGAATTGTCAATCTTCCATCCATAATGCTTGAGCATATGCAAAAGGCGGTAGCATTCAAAGATGGGAACCATGGCCTTCCTTATGGCTTTCTCCTCACGCGTGTCTTCAAATTCTTTAATGTGCCTTTGGGACAACCCAAGATGGGGACCAAGAAGCATACCTTCTCGAAAATTACTCAGAGGAATGTGAATGTGTTGACAAAGTTGGAGGGGTAGGAAGCACTTCGACGATGTCACAGCTTATCAATGCTCAAACAGTGCTACTGAGGAGATCAAGAAGTTGAAGGCAAGGAATGCCATTTTAGATACTCAGCTAAGTCAGGCTCAAGAGGTACCAGGGTCCTCCAGTTCTTCAAGTGCAGAGGTTGCTTGTCTGACCAAAGAAAATGTTGATCTCAGGCAACAGGTTGAGAACGTGAGGGAGAAACTTCTCACTGAGAAAATGTCCGCAAATGTTCGGATAGATCTCTTTCTCAACACTCTTTCTACCTCTTCCAAGCCCTCTTCCTCTAGTGTCCCCTAGGATAATCCTCCAGTGACCAGTTTCCAGTTTATCTCCTTTATTTTGATGATTTTGTGGTATTTGTTTGTTTTTTTTATGGTGTGGATGGAACTCACATGTACTGCTCATGTCTTTAACAATCCAAATCCGCCTTTGCTGTAACGACAAAGGCTTATGTTTTATAAAAATTAATGAAGACTCTCCTCTTTTACTGTAAATGCTTATGTTTTTCTACTTCTCTTTTCTATTATGTTTGTGTGCACACAAGTGGCATGAGTTATCTAGCTAGAATTCTTTATACTAATTTCTTGCTTGTATATTTTTAATGATGCCAAAAGGGGGAAGATGAATTGAAGTATGGGAGCATGGGGAATTGATAAAGGGGGAAGCATAAAGTTGGGGGGGAACTTGTGAAGTTCCTGTTACTTTATCTGGTTTATATTACTCTGCATGTGGTTGTCAATTTTAAGTTTGTCATCATCAAAAAGGGGGAAATTGATGGGTTTACAGTACCTTAGCTTTATATTTTGATGATCTAACAAACTTACTGTCAAAGAACCAGATAAAGAACCTGACGCACACTTGGTACATAACTCAATCAACGGACTCAAGCTAATGTGAGCTTTATGAGTTTAGAAGATAAAGAATCAACTCAGGGACTTGATCCCTTTGGGTTTCCCAGACAACTGTACGAAGACAACTCTCTATAGCTGGAAAGTGACTGCCTGCACTGTACATGCAAATAGTGCAGCACAGTGCAACAATCACTTCTCATTGGGAAGGACCTTGTACCAACCAAGTGATTACATCATTCAAGTGATGTCATCCAAGTTTTATTAACAAGAAACATTACAACAAAACATCACTTGAACACTTGTGAATTCATTCAAGCACTCAAGATCTGACAATCAAGCATTCAATTCACACCTGCATCAAGAACAAAGTACAACACCACTATGGACCAGTTCCTACAACAAGTCTCTTGTATGTCCTTAGTTGAGTTATAACTTTTTATTTGTTCTTCATTGTAATTCCTACTTTGCTTATCTAGAAGCATTAATTAGGAACCTCTGAAAACCATAAACCTTTAGTGTTTGTGTCATGACTAGAGTTAGTCATGAGTTGAAGTCTTTGTAATAGGTGTATTAAAAAGTGGCTTGTAATAAGTGTATTACAAGTTAGTGAGGGATTAAGATTTTGATACCTAGGTTTCATAGGTTGTAATCTAAAGATTGCTCATAGTGAAGTTAAAATCCTACCAGTGTAGGTCGTGGTTTTTTTATCCCCATGAGCAGGGATTTTTCCACGTAAAATCCCTTGTGTCATTTACTTACTATTGCATTAGCTAGTTCCGTAGAAACTGTTATAGGACCAGGTCTATATATAGTTAAGTGGACTCATATACTCGATCATGTGTTTACATTGATTCTCCATCAGATGCCGATCTCTCCTATGCTCCGACTTTAGCCAAGCAAAGGGAGGCGTTACACTCGAATGAGAAAACATAACACACAGAAACCCTAGTTATTTATTTGTCTCCTTTACATGGGCTGCTCACACGTGCCACATAAGGAGTTACATCTAGAAGCTTCTGTGAATTAATTATATAGATGTATACGAGTAGTTAGTTAGGGAGGTTAAGGAGTTAGTGGATGACAGCTCAGATAACCACATATTTTTACTTTCATTTGTATATAAACAAATGTACAGTATGTGTTTGCACAGAGAAATATAGATTACATTCTTCTCACAAAACTTTTCTGTCAATTCTCTCCAAAAATTAACACGGTGTCAGAGCACACTTTGCTCGATCCATTTCTAGATTCTTCGAAGATAGTTCTCTGAAGTTCTACTTAGCAAACTGAAAATATGTTTTTAATTCCTTTTCTCTTCTGATTTACTTCGGGTTTTTTTTCAACCATTGTTTGGTCTCTGCTATTTTTCGCCATTAATGGAGGAAGACAATACTTTTGGCGCAAGGCAGATCGTGGTTGACAGTTCGCATCCTCTTTACTTGAGTCCTTCGGACAATCCTGGTGTGCTTCTTGTATTTTCACCATTCGATGGTACTGGATATGCAGATTGGAGGAAATATATGTTAACTTCCTTATCAGCAAAGAATAAACTAAGTTTTATCAATGGAAAAATCTCAAAAGCTAGAGAGGACTCACCTTATTTGGACCTTTGGATAAGAGTTAATGATATGGTTATGACTTGGATGCTGAATTACTTGACTGAAGGCATAAGGTCGAGTGTTTTGCATTCCAAATCTACTAGAGACCTATGGAAGCAACTTGAGGATAGGTATCGTACATCTGACTTTGTAATGTTAATTAGATTACAAAAGAAATTATTAGAAACCGTGCAAGGATCATCTGATATCGCAACATATTTTAACAATATCAAAGCAATCTGGGATGAAATAGAAGCCATAGATGCAAGGGTTCCTTGTATTTGTATTGAGTGCAAATGTGAAGCACAACAAAAGAACAAAGAATACGAAAACAGACAGAATCTTGTGCAATTTTTGATGGGATTGAATGAATCCTATAATACCTATAGAGAGAACATCATGATGATAACTCCTGAACAAAACATTGACAGGGTATATTCTCTTCTCCTTCAGGAAGAGAGATAGAGATCTATTCAGCCAATGGCATGCTCACCTTTTGATTCCAGCTCCTTCAATGTATCTGCACAAAACCAAATGAATTATCCAGGACAAGGGAAAGTGAATTTTAATACTTATCCCAAAAATGGTAACAAGTTCAATACAATCAAAGGAAATGACAGGAGAAATATGTTTTACAACTATTGCCAAAAACCAGGACATACTATAGAAAAGTGTTTTAAATTCCCTGGATATCCTGCCAACTTTATATCTAATAAACCTAAATCCTTTCAGAATCAACATGTAGTGCAGGGGAATTCAGCTACAACTGAAAATGAGAATCACAGCAAAATGTGGAGCCCAACAGGATGCTTTAATATACAGGGAACCATTGATCAACACTTTGCTTTTCAGACTATGCAAGGGAATCAGAATTCGGGTATTTTTAATACACAAGGGTTGCAGAATCACAACCCTATGGGAATAAGTCAAGACCAATATTCTCAGTTGATGGATATTCTACAACAAGTAAAAATTGGTAAACATGTAGCTTCAACTTCTGAGGACTGCAAATTGTGCTGGTATTTCCCCTATTTTACCATCTATTCTTCCTGACAAATCCTTTATTCATTCATTGATTCTTGATACTGGAGCATTAGAATACATGACTTTTGATAAATCTATTCTCTTTGACATTCATATACTTCCTTACCCTTTAACTGTTAATCTTCCAAATTCCTATAAGATAAAAGTAACTCATGCAGGGAGAGTTACCCTTTTTTCCATACCTAGTCCTAAATAGAGTCCTGTTTGTTTCCTTATTCAAATTTAATTTGTTATCTGTGCACAAATTATGTCTGCAATTTGGATGTGACCTGATTTTTAGATCCTTTTATGCTCTTTGCAGGGCCCTTCACTGAAGAGGCCACTAGGTCTTGGTAAAATAAAAAATGACCTCTACATTCTTCAGTCCATCCATTCACCACCAAAGAACTCACCCAGACAATCATCTACTGTTTCTAATGTTCAATTTCTGTACATAACTCTGCTAGTTGTTTTCCAATTCACTCCATGTCTATATTTGTAAATACTTCTTAAAATGTGTGGAATGTTAGACTGGGACATATGACTATTTCTAGTATGAAAAACATTTCTTGTTTGCCCCCAGATGCAGTAAATAAAAATGTTCTTCCATGTACTATTTGCCCTCTGGCTAGACAACATAAACTACCCTTTCCCTCGAGTTCAATTTCTTTTTCTAAAGTCTTTGAACTAATACACATTGACACATGGGGACCCTACAAAGCACCTACTCGTGATGGGTTCAAGTATTTTCTTACTATAGTTGATGATTTTAGTAGAGGTACTTGAACATATATCCTATGCGCCAAAGAAGATGTATTTAACATTATTCAATCATTTATTTCCATGGTGGAAAGACAATTTGACACAAAAGTAAAAACAATAAGATCAGACAATGCCTTAGAGCTTGGGTCTAGTGTTACAACCACTACATACTTTCTTTCAAAAGGAATTATCCACCAGACAAGTTGTGTTGCTACTCCATAATAAAATGGTGTGGTAGAGCGCAGACACAAGCATTTGTTGGAAGTTTGCCTGGCCTTTTTATTCCAGTCACATCTTCCTATTACCTATTGGGAGATTGCTTACTTACTGATACATTTTTGATTAGTTGATATCCTACCAAGATTTTGCATTACAAAACACCCTTTGAAATTATGTTTCACAAACTTCTTGACTATTAAATTTTAAGATCTTTTGGTTGTCTATGTTTTGCCTCTACCCTCTCCCAAAGAAGAGGGAAGTTAGACCCTCGTGCAGTGGCTTGTGTATTCATTGGTTATACCTTTGGGAAGAAAGGCTAAAAAAATTTGGATCTACGATCTCGACACATTTTTATCTCCAGAAATGTTGTTTTCCATGAGTCCATATTTCCGTTTTCTTTTAATTTCTCCCTACCTTCTCCTTTATTTCCTTCCTCCCATTTCAGGTATGGATACCCCTTCCTATACTATTTTACCTACCACTTCTACACCTAATCCTCCCTCCTTTTCTCCTGATCTTTCTCTTATTCTTATTGATCTTTCTACTTCTTCCCATAGTCCTATCACACCTAGTGCTATCTCCAGTCCCTTATTTTTTAATTCCCCTTCTCCTGTTGTGGTGGAAACTGCCTTACGCAGGTCTCTAAGGAACATAAAACCCCTGCTTATTTGTCTGATTACATATGTGGTACTATACATTTAGCAGATGTCTCCACCTCATGTTTTCTATCCCCTCTTACGCCTAATCAGTTGCCGAGTTGACTCGGCTTCTATGTTTATTGTCCAATCTCTCTATTTCTCCTTCTTTACATGTTCCCTTTTGTCCGGTAGCCAGGCTGCTACCCCCATAGCTAAAAATCCCGTCTTTCATGAACGCACCAAACATGTCGAACTCGACTACCATTTTGTCCGGCAGCATTTCCAATCCGGACTCATTTCCTTATCTTTCGTTTCATCTCAGTCCCAGCTCGCTGATATTTTTACCAAATCTCTTCCTCCGNTACCGAAATACCGAACCGAAATTCTTAAATACCGAACCGAAGTACCGAATGCCCACCCCTAACAGCAACCCTAGTTACTTATTTGTCTACTTCACATGTGATGCTCACACGTGCCACATAAGGAGTTGAGTTGGTGAATGGCAGCTCAGCCAACCACATATTTTTACTTTAATGTGTATAAAAAGCTGGACAGTATGAGTTAGTACAATGAAATAGAGATCACATTTTTCACACAAAACTTTTCTGTCAATTCTATCCAAAAATTAACAATATGGGAATTCCCACTCGTTTCGGTCGCAAGAGCAAGATCGCCCCCGATAACGAAGGCCCGTCGCCGTCGGTCTCGCCACCGATAAACTCTCCAGCCACGAGGAAAGATCTAAACGAGAAAGAGCTTAAAGAAGTGTTCGAGAGGTTCGATACGAATCGCGATCAGAAAATTTCAAAGTCGGAGCTGAATTCCGCATTGTCTAGTGTAGGACACGGTGTTACGGCAGATGAATTGAAGAAATTGTTCAGCAAAGTTGATTCCGATAAAGACGGGCTCATCAATTTTGAAGAATTTGCCTATTGCTATGGAGTTTTGGAGCATATTAGGGATTCTTTCTCTCTGTTTGATAGGGACAAGGATGGCTTCGTCACTGCTGAGGAGCTTGAGAACCGGTTTATGAATACTCCGGGGGAAGAAATTTCGATTGAAGAGTGCCGGAATATGATCGGCGCCGCTGATACTAACGGCGACAAAATGATGAGCTACGAGGAATTTAGGGTATTGATGGTCGGATCCAAGTTTAGAGATTGAAATGCGGGTCGGGGCATGTCAAACCCTTAATGGCCCGACACTCATTTGTATTTTTTTTTTCCATCAATGTATGGTTTCTTAGTGTCACGGGCCACAAGCCTACTTGGGTCTGACTCAATAATCTTATTTTTAAATGGGTTTTAAAAATCTTAGGCCGGCCCAGTGGGCTCAATCCACATTGAGGCATATAAGTGTAGAAATAGCGTGGAATAGCCACTTTTTAACATGGTATTTACTTTTTATCCAGTGTTTTTAATGCTGAGCAAAAATAGTCATTCCCCTATTAAAATTAATATGAAAAGACATGTTTACCCTTTCTTCATGAGTGCTTTGTAAATATTAAGGACATGGTATCCTTAATATTTACACTGCACACATGAAGTTAAGGACGTCATGTCCTTAACATTTACACTACCCATATGAAGTTAAGGATATGATGTCCTAAAGTTTAACAACGGAAGGTGCAAATACAGGACACTTTGTCCTTAATATTTACACAACAATTATGAAATTAAGGACACTATGTCCTTAATATAACACTCATAAAGTTAAGGACATTATGTCCTTAACATTTACATTACACACATGAGATTAAGGACACAATGTCCTTAACATTTGCACTGTACATATGAAGTTAAGGACATCAGGTCCTAAAGTTTAATAACAGAAGGTGCAAATACAAGTTAAGGACATTATGTCCTTTACATTTACACTGAACACATGAAGTTAAGGAAACCATGTCCTTAATATTTACACTGTACATATGAAGTTAATGACATGATGTCCTAAAGTTTAATAACGGGAATTGCAAATGCAGCACACTTTGTCCTTAATATTTACACAGCATTCATGAAGTTAAGGACACCATCTCCTTAATATTTACACATCATTCATGAAGTTAAGGACACCATCCCTTAATTTTTACACAGTACTCATGTCTAACACATAGGTATTTTCGTCTGAGTGGGTAAAAGATTATTAAGAACTGGCTAAATTGTACATTTTAAACAGTGGCTAAAGAGTAAAGACATCTCTAAATAGTGGTTAACTGTGCACTTTAACCCATATAATTACTGAGTGAATATATCATTAAATCTTGACCATCTGACATAATTGGCCGTTCGGCCGAAAAATATATGGGAAATTTTCATTCCTATACCATATAGGAAACTATATTACCAAATATGTTCATAGTTTGCATATTACCCGCCATGCTAATAATATTTCTACAAAAAATAGACAACTCATTAAATAAGGAATCATTGTAGCTGTAGGCTTCCTTATTTAGGCGCGCTAATATTGGAGAATTAAAGATTGTTTCAGATATTTCATTAAATAAGGATTCATTGTAGTTGTAGGCTTCCTTATTTAGGCACGCTAATATTGGGAATTCCTTAATTAATTGTCTGGTTTTAATGGATTCGATCTCATATTTTTAAAATATTTAATTACTTGGAACTCAACTGAAAGAATTAAAAATATACAAGCTGTTCTAGGTTGTCAACACTTACATCTTACGTAACAATATTGCAGATGCGTGTTAGTAAGAAAAAGGTGGATGATTTAGTATTATTTTGGACAAAAATATGTATCTAAAATGTGAAACATACATTTCAGGGGAAGCATGTCGAATCTAAATATGTACCCAGTTTGTAGATATTTTGTAGATAAATTATAGATTATTTGTATTTTGATTGTATATGCTTTTTTTTCTGTTTTCACAAATAAAAAATGACTAAAACTTCTACAAATTTAATGCGCCCAGTTTGTAGTAGATTATTTGTATTCTGATTGTAGAGGCTTTGTTTTCTGTTTTCACAAATCAAAAACGACTAAAACTTCTACAAATTTAATGCGCCCAGTTTGTAGTAGATTATTTGTATTCTGATTGTAGAGGCTTTGTTTTCTGTTTTCACAAATCAAAAGCGACTAAAACTTCTACAAATCTTCTGCAAAAAAGACAATTATGTCGCAAAATCCCAATTATGCTACAATTATGTGATTCTCATATATGCTCTTGTTCCTCCTTACGAAATTGCTATGCTAAATATGGAATCCAAAAAAATATGACGAAGGGACAGATTTTCCTAAGCAAAATCCTCCCATGAACTGTTACAAGAAAATTGACTTTTGCCAACAATTGAAGCATCAAAAGAAAAAGATAAAAAGATCTGTTCGAGCTCAGAACATATTGAGAATCAAACTCTGGGAGATAAACTTTAATGTGAAGGAACCCGAAATCATAACCATCAAATCGACCAGGCTTGTGCTCATCTTCCCCGGGCACAAAAACATTGGGACAAGATTGCAGAGGTGCCGATAGTGCCTTGGCTATGGAAGACATAATGAGATTTTGATACAGAAATCGTGGGTGCAGGAGGGAAATGTGGGTGAAGGTGTGAGAATTGGAGAGAGAAACGTAGGGGGAGAGGGATTAGAAGGAATATACGGTACCATTAAATTAAGAGTGTAATTAATATCCTCAAAAACCACTAATGATATATAACTTACAATTAGGTATACTAAATATAATTATATCAAACTTTAAACATTGAGAGTAATATAATTTTCTTCATGTCACACAAATATAAAAATTCCAAAGTATATCACTTTCAAGCCCATCGTTTTACATTATAACGTGTAGCCAAAAATAAATAATATATGCTAATCAACAATTAGTTTATGAACAACTCTTTGTCCCTTCTTCACTCTCTAGTCCTTCATGTAAAACTCAACAAAAATTAATCTCCACCTCCTAAAATGTAA
This sequence comes from Nicotiana knightiana, assembly GCA_005239525.1. Lineage (NCBI taxonomy): Eukaryota > Viridiplantae > Streptophyta > Magnoliopsida > Solanales > Solanaceae > Nicotiana > Nicotiana knightiana. The sequence continues at coordinate 86,375 of ML384036.1, read as the reverse complement.
AATCTAAATGTTAAGACTCGTAAGCAGTTAGCGAACTAAAAAATACAAATATGTTTTTCTCTGAAGGGGTAAAAGTTTGCTCCTTTCAACGTTTGTGAGAACCTCTTCTGGAATTAATATAAATTTTCTGTTTTTAATTGGAATTAATTTGTCTTTTAAAATGCTTTTGTTCCGAAAATATTCTTTCTTTTAAATCTCCAAAACAAAGGAAAGTATATACTATCAATACCTAACATAGAAAAATTAAAAGACCTAGAACTCTTCCTCATCGGCACCCTTAGCCATTGTCGATCATTATCAACACCTACAAATCTCTTTCTCTTTTTTTTTTTTTTTGCTCACCGAACCCAAAGACTAAAAATTTCTCATGGTTAAAATTGTATAATCAATGTATATATATTATATAGTTAGTGTATACTTTATAAAAACTCAAAGTGTATACAGATACACAGATTATACAACAGGTACACTAAATATGAATTTCATTATATATGAGATACACTAATTATACATCTTATATACAAAGAAAAAGAAGATGTAGAAGAAAATAACAGCAATAACCACCTGAAAAAATACACTTTACCTTCACTTCTTCACAGCAAATGCACATAAATTCATCCCAAAGGAATCACGAAGTTCTAACCTCCAAAATGGCCAGAAAAACACCATTCAATGACCAACAACATTTACACTGTATAAATAATGTATATAAATTGTATAACCGCACCTATACACCTATTTTATATATATATATAACACATTATATATACATTTGTGAGGTTGCTGCAACGAAATCGGAGCCATGAATATACAATAACACATTAGGGATACACTAAAATATAGAGGACACGCTTTATATACAAAATTTATACAATGTAATAGTATATATATACAAATTTTAAACATTTTATAATAGTTTATATATAGTTTTTATAATATACACTGAAAATTATAGGATACACTTTAATACAAAATTTATACAATGTAATAGTGTGTGTGTATATATATATATATATAAAAGTTTTATATAAACAGTGTATAAAAGTTATATATATATACACTGTTTATATAAAAAGTTTATATGAAATTACATTTTATCTTCCAAACACCATTAAAATATAAATCACCACCAATACCCACTTCAAAAGATTATACTTATAAAATATCATTAGGACCCGAAAAAGAAGATGATGAAGAAGAAGCAATCACATAAACAAAAAGAAAGAAACAAGAAGCAAACATTTCTACATAATAATAATAATAATAATAAGAAGCAAAATTATTGCGTTGCTCCATTTTTTTAAGTAGCAACTGATCAATAAAATTAGTCTAAAGGCTATTTTGAATCAATGAAAAAAATTTAGGCTAATAAACTTTTTAAAGGGCCATGGAGTTTATGTCGTAGGTTGACGTGAGATGCCAACTAAATGTTCAAATATATTGAAACTAGATGAAGTACACGTACGATGCACGTGTTCAATTATTGTTTTTTCTTTTCTTACTTTCTTCTTTTTAATATTTCTTGGTCTATTGATAATTACGCACTTTATACGTCTTTAGGGAAAGAAGAAATAGAATAAGCTTTTGTGTAATAACGTATAGAACCACGATTACTTTTATTTTTATTTATCTTTTGCATTATGTACATTTTAATTTTTCTGAAATTGTATTACTATATCAATCACTTTGTAATACTTGTTGAAGTTTGATACTTTATTATACAACGATTACATAATAATTCAAGTACAATTTAAATTATTTCTACATAGGGCCTACATTTTTTTTATTTTAAAAAAATTTTGCACCACCAAATTTAAAATTAATTACTATAAAATAACGATTAAAAAGTCAGTTGAAAAATAAGCCGTGATGTATTTTTCTCATTGTTTAAACTGAATGGTATATAGTATTATTCTTTTAGTAATTTCAGTTGTGTTAATATATTACTTTTTCTTTTTATACTAATCAAAATTTGAATAATAAAACATATTAATTTTATTCCCAAATAGTTGATGAGAATGTATTTTTTGGTTCGTTGAAATATAATCGTGATTTTTAATTATTAAGAAGTTTTAACAAGAAAATTTGTATTTTTATTCTAGTTTAATGACATAATATTAAAATAAATTAATCTCTCGATCACTCTAAATACTAATCAAATTGACATTAAATTGAAATATTGCAGTTTTTTCTAGTTTCATTTGTTATGATTGAAATATTATTCAAGGTATAATACAATTTTCAACACAATAGTTATTTGTTGAGATTTTTAAAGAATAAATAATTGTATATTTATGTATTTTGAAATTTATATAATATTGAATTCTTATTGAATAGAGGAAGTACCCAACTAACTTCGATCATAGAGAGAGAAATATAATCTTGTATGACGATACTTCTCATACTTCTTAATATATTATAATTTTTAATCTTAATATATAATAATTTTTAAAAGAAAAAAATTACACAAATTAATTGTATTAATTTTTACTTTAGATATTGCCAAATCATATTTTAGAAAGGGATTATTATTATACAATTTGAATAAATTTGAATATTATATAATAAAAAAGGGGACTTGAAACTATATTTTATTCTTAAATATTTTTTTTTCTAGTTTTATAAACTATTCCAATTGAAATTGTAATTTTATGGGGACTTAGTATAAAATGATATCAATTGATAATAATGTAAGAACATCTGAATGTAATTCTACATAAATTATCACTAAAAAAATTTCAATAAAATCTTCTTTAACTGAAATAATTAATAAATAAAATAATATTTCGTAAGGAGATAATAGAATTGTCATATATAAATGTATGTTACCACAACATTTTTAATCAGGTGAATTATTTGAATTATAAATTACCAAAAAGATAATTTTTCTAGTTAAAAGTATTTATTGAAATAATAATAACAATCAAGTAATGCATTTAATGAAGATAGTGAAGGTTGAATGGAAAATCGAGTCCACCTAAAGAATTTAATAGTTTATGGCCATGTTAGTTTTGGTTTTTCCTGCTATTAAGCAGCCACAACAAAACTTTTGAACCTAATATACAAGCGAATAATACATTAATATATTTAAAATGACTATTATGCCCTTGGTTGGCCTTCTCTTCTTTTCTCTTCTACATAATAGAAATAGAACTAGTAACATCTAAGCTTATCATCAAACTTATGATGATAAGGAAACAAAAGTAAATAAGGAATATTCTAGATTTGTATATTTCCTATGTTATTTAGGAGTAGGTTACAATTAATTAATTGTATGGGTTTAGGAAAACTTAGCCAATTAGGTTTAGGTTTCCTAGCCCATGAAGGTTTAGGTTTCCCAATTAGTTTAGGTTTTGTCTTATTTCTTTGCCTATAAATACTTGTGGAATCAATGAGAAGGGATGAGAGATTTCACCCCAAAACTTGTCTTGTCTTGTTCTTCATTATTTCTTAGCATTCTATCATGGTATCAGAGCCAAATCTCGATCCATCGAGTTAGGAGCTTGGAGAATGTTGTGAGACTCTCCATTGTTGAAAAGTGAATTAACCAAAGTATTTGGTGTTGCCAGTTAAGCGATTTTACAAAAGATGATGACTACGTGTGAAATCGATTATCTTGGTAACTGCGGTCTTGTGAAGAATAAAAGTGTTGATAAAATAAAAGAAAATACTGGATCTGTTTTGAGAACAAATATTGCTCAAATCAGATCACAATGTGTTATTAAAGGAGAAAGTAAACGTGACCGGTTGCACGGTAAGATGACGAGAATCCCGTGGATAATTGACACGGGTGCATCGAACCATATGACTGGAGAATTGAATAAGTTTGAAAGTGTGCGGAATATGCCGCAAATACCGGTAGGTCTACCAAACGGAAGCAGCTCAACGGCTACCAAAGAGGGGTCACTAAGGCTTGACGAAAATTTGATATTGCGGAATGTACTTTATGTGCCCGAATTGACATGTAATCTAATCTCTGTTTCTCAACTAACCAAGGACTTTGATTGTGATGTGACTTTTACAAGTGAATCATGTGTTGTGCAAGAACGGTCATCGGGAAGAATAATTGGAGCAGGTGAACCGAAGGATGGACTTTATTATTTTCGGTCCTTCTCGAATGTAAAGGCTTTGAAGGTGGATGCTGATAATTCACTAGAGTTGTGGCATAAACGAATGGGTCACCCTTCGATGCAAATAACGAAGCTAATCCCAGGTATAGTGGTTGAGAAGAAAAAGAGCTATGATGCAAGTTGTGACATATGTCACCGGGCAAAACAGACGAGAGACCATTTTCCTCTGAGCGAACATAGGGCATCCGAAATTTTTGAATTGATCCACTGTGATTTGTGGGGTCCATATAGAACTCCTTCCTTGTGTGAAAACTCATATTTTCTTACAATTGTTGATGATCACTCACGAGGGATAAAAGGCAGGTCGGCCAAATTATGAAGAATTTCTTTGCCTTGAGTGAAGAATTTCTTTGCCTTGGTTGAACGACAATTTAGTAAACAAGTGAAGATTGTTCGAAGTGACAATGGAACAGAATTCACATGTTTGAGGCCGTATTTTCTTGAACGAGGGGTGATATTTCAAACCTCGTGTACAGGTACACCGCAACAAAATGGTAGAGTTGAAAGGAAACATCGACATATTCTAAATGTTGCCCGAGCATTACGGTTTGAAGGACATCTCCCAATTGAATTTTGGGGCGAATGTGTTTTGACAGCATGTCATTTGATTAATCGTACTCCTACTCCGACATTAAAGGGAAAGACTCCATATGATATTTTATTCGGTATATCACCGGGTTATGGTCACTTAAAAGTGTTTGGATCATTATGTTATGCTCACAAGCAAGGAAGGTCAGGTGATAAATTTGAAAGTCGGAGTCGAAGATGTGTGTTCGTGGGATATCCATACGGGAAGAAAGCTTGGAAATTATATGATTTGGATACAAAAGAATTCTTAATATCAAGGGATGTTATCTTCNTGGGAATTGCATCAGATGGATGTCCACAATGCTTTCCTCCATGGTGACCTCAAGGAAGAGGTGTATATGAAAATGCCTCCGGGGTTCCGATCAAATTATCCCGACAAAGTATGTCATCTCAAGAAATCACTTTATGGGATGAAACAAGCACCAAGGTGCTGGTTCGCAAAATTGTCGACTGCCCTGAAACGATATGGGTTCAGACAGTCATATTCCGATTACTCGCTCTTCACTTTGAAGCGGGGAGCTCTGCAGTTAAATGTGCTTGTATATGTGGATGATTTGATTATCTCCGGCAACAATTCAAAATGGATCCAACATTTCAAAGATTACCTTGCCAAATGTTTCCATATGAAAGACTTGGGCCTGTTGAAATACTTCTTGGGCGTTGAAGTTGCTCGAGGACCCAAAGGTCTCTTCCTCAATCAACGGAAATATGCCTTGGATATCATTTCTGAGGTCGGCTTACTCGGGGGTCGTCCAATTGGCACCCCGATGGAACAGAACCATCGACTAGCTTTGTCACGTAGCCGCTTTGTTGATAATCCCGAGAGCTACCGACGTCTTGTCGGCCGATTGATCTACTTGTGTTTTACTCGTCCTGATTTGTCTTACAGTGTTCATGTCTTGTCGCAATTTATGCAACAACCGCGAGCAGACCACTGGGATGCTGCTCTAAGAGTGGTCCGGTACCTCAAGGGAAGCCCGGGCCAAGGTATTGTTCTTTCTTCGACTTCGGATCTTAAGTTGTACGGATGGTGTGATTCTGATTGGGCTGGTTGTCCGTTAACTCGACGATCACTCACCGGATGGTATATCTCAATAGGAGACTCACCGGTCTCATGGAGAACGAAAAAGCAAAATGTTGTTTCTCGATCATCGGCTGAAGCTGAATATCGGTCTATGGCTATGACTATTTGTGAATTAAAATGGCTTCGGAGTATTCTATCAAGTCTGGGCATCCAACACCATTCTCCCATTTGTCTTTCTTGTGATAGTCAATCTTCACTACATATCCTCCGCAATCCAGTCTTCCATGAAAGAACAAAACATATTGAGATAGACTGTCATTTTATTCGAGATGAATTTGTCGGAGGCACCATCCGCCCGATTTTTGTTCGTACGACTGCACAACTTGCCGACATCTTTACGAAAGCTTTGGGCAAATCACAATTTGAGCTCTTACTTGACAAGTTGGGCATTCGTAATCTTCATGCTCCAACTTGAGGGAGGGTGATAAGGAAACAAAAGTAAATAAGTAATATTCTAGATTTGTATATTTCCTATGTTATTTAGGAGTAGGTTACAATTAATTGTATGGGTTTAGGAAAACTTAGCCAATTAGGTTTAGGTTTCCTAGCCCATTAAGGTTTAGGTTTCCCAATTAGTTTAGGTTTTGTCTGATTTCTTTGCCTATAAATACTTGTGGAATCAATGAGAAGGGATGAGAAATTTCACCCCAAAACTTGTCTTGTCTTGTTCTTCATTATTTCTTAGCATTCTATCGTATGAAGTCAACTATAAGGAGTATCATTGACCCCTACTCTTTCCTACTGTGACTTCCTCTATTATTTTTAATTTTTTCTTTCTTTTTCCCCTCCTTTCCTATGGTTACTCTTTCCTCGTTATATTTAGTTGTTGTAGTTAATATGTAAACAATTTAAATATGAGAAGAAAAAAGGATTTAAATTGTTAAGCTTTTTAGAAAAAAAAGGAGAAAATACGTACAAATAAAATATGTACGTACCTGTGATAGGTAGCTCTAGTTCTACACGTCCTTCATATAGAATTTTACAAATTAAAATGATTAAGCCAGAATGAGAGATATGAGTACAAATAAAATATATGTACTCCATCTAAACCATGAAATTCAGTACATCATTAATCTAAGCATTTAAGTGGAATTGATGAATGGAATATGCATTCTCTAGATTTTTTTTCACATATACAACAACAACAACAACAACAATAACAACAACAACAACAACAACATTCCCAGTAAAATCTCACTAATGGAGTCGGAGAGAGTAGAGTGTATGCAAACCTACCCCTACCCCAAAAAGGTAAAGTGGCTATTTCCAGGAGACTCTCAGCTCAACAAGAGAGAATAATATCATAAAAGAAATAAAAGAAAAGACATGTAACAACAAAAGATGCAAGAAAGAAAATAACAACAACGAATAAGGGAAAGGACAATAACACAAAACTATGCAACCAACCATGTGAACTCATCATAGATGGCTAACAAACCTAAACAAAACTCTATCAGACTACCCGGTACAAAGAGGGAAGAACTCTCGACTATCCCCTAGCCTACTACCCTAATGCTCGGTCTCCACATGTTCCTATCAAGAGCCATGTCCTCGAAAATCTGAAGCTGCGCCATGTCCTGCCTGATCACCTCGCCCCAATACTTTTTATGTCGCCCTCTGCCTCTTCTCATACATGCCAAATTCAGCCGCTCACACATCTTAACCAGTGCATCTAGGATTCTCCTTCGCACGTGTCCGAACCATCTAAGTCGCGCTTCCCGCATCTTATCGTCTGCGAGAGCCACGGCCACCCTTTCCCCAATATCTTCATTCCTAATATTATTTAGCCTAGTGTGCAGACACATCCATCTCAACATCCTTATTTATGCTACTTTCATCTTCTGGATATATGAATTCTTGACTGGCCAATATTCAGCTCCATACAACATGGCTGGTCTAACCACCGCTCTATAGAACTTACCTTTGAGTTTCGGTGACACATTATTGTCACACAGGACTCCAGACGCTAACCTCCATTTTATCCACCCCATCCCAATATGTTGCATAACATCCCCGTCGATCTCCCATCTCCCTGGAATTTTTTTTCACATGTATATAGTTAAAATCATAGAATTTTTTGCAATTATATCTATACTATACCTATCTATCTATATTATATTAAAAGTACGAATATCCTTAGCGAAATGTTGTTCGCCTTTTTTACCCTTTATAAATAGAGTACATACTAGACAAAATAGTTATTTAACTATTTTCCTCATATTTAGGACTTCAAAATCACCTAAATTTTATGACTATCTTTTTGCTTATTTAAACTATATAATACCGTACTTGTAAAATAAATACTAGCAAAATCAAATTAGAAAACTAGCGCGTACTTAGGAACTTCTATAAGGTTTAGGAGTGTTGTCTTTGTTTTAGAATTATTTCCAGTTCATTCTTTAGAATTTTACTATTTTAGTAAAATAAAATAAAATAATCGAAAGAGAATAAATAAGAATCAAATAAATAAGAATTCCTTATTCCTTTATTCTTAAATATAAGATGTTACTCGAGAGGAATTGTCAAGAAAACCTCCCCAACATTTGAATTGGCCAAGTAATCTCCTATTTTCTTTTGGGTTGGAAATTGGTTAAATGAGTGAGTTAAGGCAATGGGGCTTTTTTAACATTTAAAAACTTGTGGGTCACCTATAAGGTTTGAAAAACAATACTGCTCTCTCAATCTTCCGCCAAATTCTCCTCATCTCTCTACTCTCTCTGCTCTCTATTCTCTCTGTCGCTCAACCCCCTCAACCATGGTGGATTTTTGGTGGGAAGGGACAAGAATCAAGCTTCGATTTTTGGTGAAATAGTCTCTATAGACCCAACAAGTACTGTATTAAGCTCAGAATGCGTTATTATTGGTAAATCCTAAATTCTTCTTTTTCCGTTTCTTATGTTTTTAATTTCGGGTTTTGTAGAGTAATTCATTCATGTGCATGTTCAAGATCGATCTGGTTGTGCATAACCATATCTTATATGTCATGGGTTGTTATATTTGCTTCTTGGACTACCTCTGTGCTCTGTATTTTAGAATTTCATCGCAACTGACGACCTAATATTTATTGATGAGCTTGTGGTCGATTAATTTCTGGTCATAGATGTTTGCTGGAATTGATACTTACTTCCTTATTCTGATCATAATCTTGAAATTATTAAATGTGACATTGCCTATTTGCATGTAGGTAACAAAAAGAGGAAATCACTTGCTAAGAAGCATATTCCTTTTGTGACAACCCGACCGATCGTTTTGAGAGTATTAGCCCCAATCCCCTATTTACTGCTTCTCATGTATCTTTTATGCTTATGAGACTTGTCGGGAGACTTTGTTTGTGGTTTTCAGAGTGATATGGGTCACTTAGTCCCTAAAACAGAAGCTTAAGTTCTAGGAGTTTGACAGTAGTTGGAACTGTGAGAAGACGACTCCGGAATGGAGTTTCGTCGATTCTGTTAGCTCTGTTGGGTGATTTTGGATTAGGAGCGTGTTTGAATTATATTTTGGAGGTCTGTAGATAAATTAGGCTTGAAATGACGATAGTTGAATTTTTGAAAAGATTGACAGGAAGTGAACTTATTGATATTGTGGTCGGTTTCCGATTCTGAAAGAGGGTGTAGGCCCGTCATGTATTTATGATTTGTGTGCAAAATTTGGGGTCAATCAGACGTGATTTGATAGGTTTTGTCATCGGTTATAGAAGTTTGAAGTTTCAAAGTTCATTAAGTTTGAATTGGAGGGTGATTCGTATTTTTAGCGTTGTTTGGTGTGATTTGAGGGCTCGACTAAGTTCATATGGTGTAATAGGACTTGCTGCTATGTTTGGTTGAAGTCTTGGGGGCCTCGGTGGATTCCGGGTGCTTAGCGGATCAATTTGGACTTGTTGAAGTTGCAAAATTTCTGGTCTTTCCTGTTATTGGTTTCCTTCTTCGCTTTCGCGAGGGGAGTTCCGCGTTCGCGAAGAGGAACCGGAGATAGGAGGGGATTTGTAATTCGCATTTGCGCTGAAGGTCCCGCGTTCATGAATCTCTAAGGTAACAAGTCTACGTGTTCGCGATGAGGGTCCCGTGTTCGCGTAGAAAAATCTTGTCAACTGAGTCTCCAGGCAATTTACCTACGCGTTCGCGATGATGGTCCGGTGTCACGCAGGGTCGAGCTGAGTAAGCTTCGTGTTTATGCCATCGCGTTCGCGATGAATAATTTTGTGCTTCGCGAACGTGAGGGTTCTTCCGCGTTCGCGAAGAAGGGATCACTGGGCAGTTATAAACATTTCAAAAACAAGGGTTAGACCATTTTTATCAAAACTTGAGATAGAGAGCTCGTATTTGGACAAAATTTTGGGGGATTTTCATAGGAATCTATTGGGTAATGATTCTTGACTCTTTTATGGTTATATTCCATTAATTTATAGTTGATTCCATCCTTTAATTTCGGATTTGGGTTGAGAAAATTGGGAATAATGGGAAAAGTTCTTCAACTAAATTTTTGAGTTTTGATTGAGATTTTGACGTTGGATTTGAGTAATTTTGGTACGAGTAAACTCGTGTGTTGAATGGGTGTTCGTATTTTGTGACTTTTACCCGATTCCGAGACGTGGACCTAGGTCGACTTTTTGGGGCGATTTTCAAAATTCTTGTTAAAGTCTTGATTTCAATAATTAGATTAGTCTATTATAGTTGTATTTACGATATTTAACTATTTTTGGCTAGATTTGGGTCGTTCGGAGTCAGATAATCGAGCAAAGGAAATTCCTATTGATTGATTGAGCTTGGTTCGAGGTAAGTGGCTTGCCTAACCTTGTGTAGGAAAATTCCCTTAGGATTTGGTATTGTTGTGATATTTCTATGATATGTGAGCGCTGTGTACGCGAGGTGACAAGTGCAGTGCGTACACGGGCTAATTGTTGTAAGAATCATGTTTTTCACTGAGTAGTAGCTTGTTACACCTTAATTGAGTTATACCAGCAAGTGTAGTTATCATGTTTAGTCTAATTTCACATGTATACGTGTCTTAAATGCTTATTTGAAATCTATGCAGCATGTTTAGTTGAATTCCTATCTTTACTTGATTTGTATCAACCTTAGCTGTAGAATTCTTGTTGTTACTTGCTCTTCCCACCTTTTTGAGATGTGTGTTTACTTTTGGGACTACGAGGCGGTACCTCGAGAGATCCCCCTGCACATTTATTCTTGAGACTACGAGGCGGTACCTCGAGAGATCTCCTTGCATATTTACTTATGGGACTACGAGACGGTATCTCAGAAGATCCCCTGTTGAGTATTCACTTTTGGGAATACGGGACTGTATCTCGGGAGTGCCCATGTTGTTTATCTCATTGTGCTATGTTGTTATTTCTCTATGAATTCTTTCTATTAAATTCTCCATCTTTCTCCATTTTATTATATCATATGTCTTATTATTATTATTATAACCCAGTAGGGCACAGACATGACCTCGTCACTACTCTATAGAGGTTAGGCTTGACACTTTCTAGTTACCGTTGTGGTGTACTTATGATACTCTTTTGCACATGTTTTGTGTGCAGATCTAGGTACTTCTTACCAGCATTGTTATCAGTGAGCAGCGAGACTTGGAGACTTCTAGGCATTTTGTCCGCGTCCGCAAACCTCGGAGTCCCCCTCTATTCCCTCATATGTCGTTTACCTTTCCATATTTTCTTAGACTCTGGTGTGTAGAGATACTAGTTTTTCTTTTGTAGCTTGTGACTTATGATTACCGGGTTTTGGGAACTCTGTGTATACTCTAGTGCTGGGTTACTTGTACATGTTGAGTGACATTTTATCATTTTATAGTTATCTATTGCGGTCTAGTTGTCAAATTTTGTTTTCATTTCTGTTTTCCACAATTTGCTAGGCTTACCTAGCCGCAGAGACTAGGTGTTGTTATGACTTCCTACAAAGGGAATTGTACAGCCTTCAAATCGAAAGAAAATGCAGAAAAATAAGCATCGCCAAGTAAAGCAATTGCTGAGCCTTCAAAAACTGCTACTAGAAAACGAAATATAGATACTTCTAAAACTTACCCTAATAAAGGAAATCCTAAGATTTCTAAGCGTAATAAGAGAAAAAAGAACAAAGACCCATTAAAGTCTATCGGTAAAAAAAGAACAAGACCAAGGACTAGATTAGTTGACGCGAGAAGATACCTGTTAGTAAAAAATCTATTTCAAGGAGGTTAGAATTAGAGGGTGTTGATGAGGAGGAGGAAGAAGAATTGGACATAAATGCAGCACAAACTCAAATGGAAGAACAAGTTTATGAAAATTGTCGAAGAAGAAAAGGTCAGTGATGATGAAGATTTAGGTGGGGAGGATGATGAAAATGGCGATGATGCTAATCAGGAGGTTGAGAAAGATGCTGAAAAAGAAAAAGAAAAAGAAAAGAAAAAGAAAAAGATGTAGCAGAAGAAGAAGATGTAGCAGAATAAGAAAATGATGAACAACTTGAAGATGGTGAAGATGGCTGGAAAGTGAAACACATGCAACAGTTGAAGGTGACCGGGATGCTCTGTCAATTCCTGTGTTTGTAAGGGCGATAAACTCAACAACATAAAAATTCAAGGATTTTCTAAGAAATCATAGGCGTTTCCTAGCCAAGATTAGTGTGAGGTCAAGGATCAATGTATTCCATGAGTTCAAGGATAAACTTAGAACGATCATTGATGGAAAAGTTTAATACTAGCTGTTTTTAGTTGGAGACAAGCATGTTCACTTTGGATTGAAGGAGTTTGATATGATGAATGGATTGAATTGTGGTGTCAAACCCAGTAAAGAAGAAATGAAGAAAGTGATGGATGATGGCGAAGCATTCTACGATAAAGTTTGCCAGTCTAGCAAGAAGGAGTGGATGTTGAGTTGCTTTTGAAACAATAAAAGTCCAAGAGGTTTGGCACAGTCGAGAGGTAAGATTGTATTGGTGTGATTTGTCCATTCAGTCTAGCTTGCAAGGATACCGTGTTTATGTGCGTTTTTGAATTATATGTAAATGTTATTTTCTGAAGAACTACACTGTTGTTCTGTGAATTAACTAGGCAGAAAATTTTGAATTATTCTTTTAATCATGAGATATCTATTTTTTTTACTGATATTTGATTAGGATGATTTGAATTTTTTGGATAAACCTTAGAAAAATGCAAAACCCGATTTTGACCGAATTGTTGGTGTTTTCGTAGGTCAACAAACTTGACAGACTCCAATTGAGCCGAAATTTAGTGGGTCCATTGAAAACGACGTGGTGAGAAAAACTCACTGCTTTAGCAGTGAATCATGGTATTTTTTGTCGTTTGGATTGTGTTTTGGATGTTTTTCTACTTTCTGAAAATTATTTCTTAATAATTTTAATTCGTTTTTAATTCAATAGTTGTGGGGCTGACTCCCCATGGTTTCGATGATTAAATATTAGTGATATAATGGGTTTACACATTGGCTATTAACAAATAGACGTGTTATTGTATTAAATTCAATAATAGAGGTGTAAGATTTTATTGACTAGGTCTTACAAGGTATACTTGATATTGTGTGATGATATAATTACTTGTAAGCCAGTGAAATCCTATGTTTGATATCCTGGATGACTAATGATTGGTGCGTTTGGAATATTTGTGCATAAAAAATTTCTCAAATTTTAGTTAATGCCTTCATGCCCTACGTGATTACTAGTCTTGAGTTTTCGATGAAGAATTTTGTTCTTTGGTTGGATGTTGTATTAAGTGAAATATGACGGTATTTCGTATGAGTTTTATATTATTGGTATAGCTCTTAAGCTATGATCCATATTCTGCCATAAAATATTTTATGAGCTGCATGTATTTTCACTTGTAAATTGAGAATTTTAAGAGTAATAAATAGTTACCACTAAAGTGGTTTGTCTATTTGAACTCATGGAAAATTCTTAATAAATTGTACATGTGAAACTATGTCTATTCATGGATCGAGCATTAGATTAATAAGTAGGATCCACAAAATGGTCTATTTATTAGATTCATAAAAATCTCCTTAATGTACCATGTGAAAATTATCCTTGATAAATCTTCATTAGTGGTGGAGTTCTTTTAACTAGAAAAGAGTTTTATCTTTGGGTACTAGTGAGACCAACTCCATCCATGAGAAGAGATATTGAGGTTTTCGCCGAACAGGAAAAAATATGATATACTTAGGCTCTTGTGTGTTTAATAAAAGGATAATTTAATGCAAAGGGAGATATTATGTATCCTAAAATTAGGTAGAACATAATATATGCCTTAAGCACATAGTATAATTATAAGGAGAATGAAACTCAATGTCATATTTATTTTAATTTCACATACTAGTTGGCATATAGTTAAATGGAAATCAATGTCACAACTAGTATAAGGCTCACATAATGTATATATACATATTTTAAAAAAAATTAACGAGTAATAAAATGTAATTTTTCGGCACAGGAGTATCAGTTGACACCCCTTTGGTGCATGTGGCACTGCCACTTGTGATCACCTAATTTTTTACCATATTTGATTTTTTCACTCATTTTTTAGTATTTAAATAGATTTTAAGTTTAATATTAATATTTTAGTTTTATTTCACCTTTTTATAGGTTTATTTTAGATAAATTGAAAATTACAAAAAGAGTTACATATTTTTAGAGTATTAGTTATATTTTCATTTTTAAAAAGAAAGAAATTTTTTTTAAAAAAAGGATATAGTTTTATTTAGCTTATAATTTAATGCTAGATGTGAATATCACTCAGGAGCAGTGGGGCATGAAACTGAAGATTGTTGGACTCTTAAAAGAGAAGTGGAAGACCTCATCGAGGTCTAGACAATAGTATTTAAGGATGAAGAAGACCCTAATATGATGAATAATCCCATGTCTGTTCACACTGGGCCAGTAGTCAGAATGATTTGTGAAGATGAAGAATTTGATCAAGCAACAAAGGCCATTGCCGAGACAGAAGAAAATCCGAAAAACGGTCGCCAAGCCTGAAAGTTCCCCCCATCAGACGGGACTCTCGGTAGCCAGTCTTGCTATCCTTTCTGCGTCCGGATTATATCAGGGTGTGATCCGAATGTTTTACTTTATTGTCTTACTTTCCAATGTAAACCCTTCTATCTTTAAACTTAAAAAAAAAATCAAAAAAAAGGCAAAAAAAAATCAAATGGAATTAATATTTCATTTTCCAAGAATATCTCTTTTCTTAATCTTATCTCTTTTCTATTATACTTTTAGTTCTGTTAAATGCATATTTCAATAACATGACATTCTTGCGGACTTCATGCCCAAATCCTAAACGCAGTCAGACTTCGAAATAATGAATCAAGAATCAGAATGCAAATAAAGTTAGGTTAAGGAAATAAAACAATGAATCAGAACAACCAAAGGAAAATTGGTTCATATTGGAAAGGTCCATGCATTACAACAAGAGTACTTCCAAAAGAGTGGGTTGTACTTGGGGTACATCGAAGAAAATGTCCCTGAAACAACTGTCAACGCAGGTGCAGTCAAAAGGTACTATGTTCGATCCTTTATATGTTTTCAAATATTCTCCGATTGGGATGACGAAGGCTTTCATTCTCGCAACCCAAACACCATTAACCCTTTTGCAAACCCTTTGAGCCGGCTACTCTTCTTTGATTACCCTCTTTGGGACCCGAAAGTATTTTTTTTATAAAAAAGGGAAAAGAATTAAAAAATGAAAAAAAAGGAAAAGGAAAAACAAAACAAAAATAAAAAAACAACAAAATCAAAAATAAAAACAAAAGTTTCTCTGAACTACGTTCGACTTGATTCCGAAAGGATACGTAGGCAACCTCACTCTGGGGTCCAGTTACACCAAAATAAAATTCCACATTTCCCCAAAGTTGAAAGTGGGGCAGAAGTTATAATGGTTAGGCGATGGTTTCGCCTGAAAGGTTCCAAAGTTATAATTCAATCCAAATTCCTTTTACCTAAATCATGTCAATTCCTTCCGATCAATCGTTAAAGATGTCCAAAATTGGAGGATATAGTTACTTGAATTTGATGCAACCAAATGAGAGAAATAAAATGAGAGAGTCTTATCAGTGAAAACCCACACGGGCACCGTGAGGCGATGGTAAGTAGAGAAACTGAAAACGAGAGAGTCTTGTTAGTGAAAACTCGCGAAGAACACTATAAGGCGACAATGAGAAGAGAAATAAGAGAGGTTAGCTGGTGAAAACCCGCAAAGGGCACCGTTGATCGTAAAAGAGGATTATCAGTCACTGACATGGGCATAATCCTGGGCAAGGTTTCTCGATTTTGATGCATAAGTTGTGATGAATTTCTGAGAGTCGGACAGTTTACACGGATCGGGCATCCATTCCAAGAGGCATGTCATGTTTATTGAAGTCTGCATGCACTCCAGATAAGTCCTTCTTTCCCTTCCCCGGAAGGGATACCTCACGTCTAAGTTCATTTGTCCATTTTATTATTTGCTTTTCTTTGAATCCCTTTCGGTCTAACTCTGTTCTGAAACTAAGACAAAGAAAGGTTGGTAAGACTGATTTACAGGGTTCTCATTTGGTACGAGGTAGTATGCAAAAAGGCACCCCAGACATGTCAGGGGCATCAAGTCGACCTCGACTGGCCATGGCGACCGATGCTTCAAACTCAAAACTCTTGGAAGGAGAAAATCAAATTGAAGTGCCTATAAAGGCAAATGAAGTTTCAAAGGTTGAGTCCGACGTGGTTAACCGTCTCGACAAGGTCTGAAAAGCTACAATACCCCAAATGCTCTGAAATTAAAGTTGGAAGAAAGAAGCCAGAAATGAAAGGGCGGTGAAGGCGAAATAAAGTTGGACAAGGTTAAGACCCATGTGACTAGCCGTTGCAACGAAGTTTGAGGAACTAAAAGTTCCCCCAATGCTCCGAAGTATAAAAAAGAAGAAGAAAGAAAAACAAGTCAGAAGTGAAAGACCTACAAAGGCAAAATAAAGTCAAAAGGTTGAGTCCCATGCGACCAACCGCCATGGAAAAGTCTGGAAAAGCCAAGGTCTCCAGGGTTAGAAATGAAATCAATCCCCAGCAAGCAAGCAAGCAATTGAGATCTTCGTCAAAAGGACAGGCCGAGATCAAGTGGCTAAAATAATCAAGGCCGCAAAATCAACCACCGTTTCAAAATGACAAATTGTTCTTTGTTTAAAAAAAATAGGAAACATGTGCAACCCAAAAGCAACCTTGAAAGAAGCAGGTGCCTCCAAAAGAAACTGCGCAATGGTTAGAAACAACTTTGCAACAACAACTCCAAAAAGGGAAGTCTCATATAAAAATTCTTTCCCACATTTACTCATTCTCTGAAAATTAAAAAAGAAGAAGAAGAAATGATGTTGAAAAAAGATTCAAAACCATGGTAGTATAGGGTCTCCAATACCAAGCTGCGTTTTTCTAACATAGGGTCTCCAATCCCTAGTTGATTTTATTTTAGACATAGGGTCTCCACTCACTAGTCGCTTTGCCAATATAGGGTCTCCACTTCCTAGTTGATGCCGATATAACTCGATGCCAACATAGGGTCACCATTCCTTAGTTGATGCCAACATAACTTGATGCCAACATAGGGTTTCCACTCCCTAGTTGATGCTAACATAAGGTCACCACTCCCTACTTAATGCCAACATAGAGTCACCACTCCCTAGTTGATGCCAGCATAACCTGATGCCAACATAGGGTCTCCACTCCCTCGTTGATGCCAACATAGGGTCTCCCCTACCTAGTTGATGTCAGCATAACCTGATGCCAACATAAGGTCTCCACTCCCTAGTTGATGCCGACATAACTCGATGCTAACATAAGGTCTCCACTCCCTAGTTGATGCCAACATAGGGTCACCACTTCCTAGTTGATGCCAACATAACCTGATGCCAACATAGGGTCTTCAATCCCAAGCTGCGTTTTTCTAACATAGGGTCTCCAATCCCTAGTTGATTTTATTTTAGACATAGGGTCTCCACTCACTAGTCGCTTTGCCAAGATAGGGTCTCCACTCCCTAGTTGATGCCGACATAACTCGATGCCAACATAGGGTCACCATTCCCTAGTTGATGCCAGCATAACTTGATGCCAACATAGGGTTTCCACTCCCTAGTTGGTGCTAACATAAGGTCACCACTCCCTACTTGATGCCAACATAGGGTCACCACTCCCTACTTGATGCCAGCATAAACCACTCCCTCGTTGATGCCAACATAGGGTCTCCACTACCTAGTTGATGTCAGCATAACCTGATGCCAACATAAGGTCTCCACTCCCTAGTTGATGCCGACATAACTCGATGCTAACATTAGGTCTCCACTCCCTAGTTGATGCCAACATAGGGTCACCACTTCCTAGTTGATGCCAGCATAACCTGATGCCAACATAGGGTCTTCACTCCCTAGTTGATGATTTTCCAACATAGGGTCTCAACTCCCTAGTTGATGATTTTAGTTGATGCCAGCATAACCTGATGACTTTTCCAACATAGGGTCCCACTCCCTAGTTGATGCCAGCATAACCTGATGACTTTTCAAACATAGGGTCCCACGCCCTAGTTGATGCCAGCATAACCTGATGACTTTTCAAACATAGGGTCCCATTCCCTAGTTGATGCCAACATAACTTGATGACCTTTCCAACGTAGGGTCCCACCCCCTAGTTGATGCCAGCATAACCTGATGACCTTTCCAACGTAGGGTCCCACGCCCTAGTTGATGCCAGCATAACCTGATGACCTTTCCAACATAGGGTCTCACTCCCTAGTTGATGCCAACATAACCTGATGACTTTTCCGACATAGGGTCCCACTCCCTAGTTGATGCCAGTATAACCTGATGACTTCTCCGATATAGGGTCCCACTCCCTAGTCGATGCCAGCATAACCTGATGATTTTTCCAACATAGGGTCCCGCTCCCTAGTTGATGCCAGCATAACCTGATAACTTTTCCAACATAAGGTCCCACTCCCCAGTTGATGCCGGCATAACCTGATGACCTTTTCAACATAGGTTCTCACTTTCCAGTTGATGCCAGCATAACCTGATGACTTTCCAACATACGGTCTCACTCCCTAGTTGATGCCAGCACACCTGATGACTTTCCAACATAGGGTCCCACTCCTAGTTGATGCCAACATAACCTGATGGTTTTTCCAACCCAAGGTCTCCAATCCCTACCTAATTTCACCTTTTAGACATAGGGTTTCCACTCCCTAGTCTACATTTACTCTGGGTATACCAGACTCAAAGACAACCCCAATATTAATTTCTCAAATTTTCATCAAATTAAATTACTCATTTTAAACTTTCAAGTTTTCTTAAAGACTTCATTAGTGATATTTTGACTTCAAATGAAGAATATGGTTTCACTTCGGTTTCTATCAACTTAGGTGATTGTTGGTTCAAACTTTCGAGCTAAATTAATGGTGGAGGCACAACATGGTGAAAGTGGGGGAGACAATGGTGGAAGTGATGGTGGAGAGAAAAGAAGAAGAAGAAAGAAATAAAAAGAAAAAAAATATGTTTTTGGGCTCTTCACACACCTATTTTGTGTGAAGTTTACTTTACGTGCCAACTCAGCAAGAAGTGTCTAATTGGAAAAAGTTTAGGGTACTATAAGTGCTCAATTGGAACCCTTAAGTTTAAGAGTTTAAATAAAAAATTATGCTAACTTCAAGTGTTTTCGGATGTATTCAGCCTTTATATTTATAGGATGACATTGACGTATTTATAGAATGATATTGACGTAATACAAAAATGTCACGAATATAATATTAACAATGGAGAACACAAGAAAATAATGCTAAGAAATAATGAGAATTATCTAGATAACGAAAAAGAGTAGTGGCAGATATTTGATTGGGGTACAGTTTGCGCTGTGTGGGTTCCAGTATGCCCCCTTATTGGCCGACTAGGTATTTGATAACATTAACTAAATAAATTGCGGGACATCGATGTTACTAAACCCCAAACCCCTAAGTTTTCTAGTTTGTATATAAACAACTGTCCAGTATGAGTTTGCACAGAGAAATGGGGATTCAAGCTCGTTTTAGTCGTAGCAAGAAGATCTCGCCCAACAACGAAGACCCAT
This sequence comes from Nicotiana knightiana, assembly GCA_005239525.1. Taxonomy (NCBI): domain Eukaryota; kingdom Viridiplantae; phylum Streptophyta; class Magnoliopsida; order Solanales; family Solanaceae; genus Nicotiana; species Nicotiana knightiana. The sequence goes on along the minus strand of ML384036.1, from coordinate 66,498 downwards.
CGCCGTCGGTCTCGCCACCGATAAACTCTCCAGCCACGAGGAACGAGCTTAAAGAAGTGTTTGATAAGTTCGATACGAATGATGATGAGAAAATTTCAGAGTGGGAGCTGAATTCCGCATTGTCCAGTGTAGGACACAGTGTTAAGGCAGGTGAATTGAAGAAAATGTTCAGCAAAGTTGATTCCGATGAAGATGGGCTCATCAATTTTGAAGAATTTGCCTCTTGCTATAGAGTTTTGGAGTATATTAGGGATTCTTTTTCTCTGTTTGATGGGGACAAGGATGGCTTCATCACTGCTGAGGAGCTTCACAACCGGTTTATGAATACTCCGGGAGAAGAAATGTCGATTGAAGAGTGCCGGAAACTGATCGGCGCCGCTGATACTAACGGCGACAAAATGATGAGCTACGAGGAATTTAGGGAATTGATGGTCAGATCCAAGTTTAGATATTGAAATGCGGGTCGGGGCAGGTCAACCCCTTAATGGCCCGATACACATTTGTATTTTTTTTCCATCAATGTATGGTTTCTTAGTGTCACGGGCCACAAGCTTACTTGGTCTGACTCAATGATCTTAATTTTAAATGGGTTTTAAAAATCTTAGGTCAGCCCAGTGGGTTCAATCCATATTGAGGCTGTATAGTTAGTGAATGAATATATCATTAAATCTTGAGCTTATGACATAATTTTATGTTATGATGTTATGCCCATTATTACGTCCTATAGGACAGAACATAGATGGGGGACTTGAATATTAGATTTAGTAAATTGCTTGTTTATCAATTCATTCAGTTGGACCTTCTGACTCTGTATCACAGTCAAATAAATTTCCTCAAGCATTGGTGACAACTTAGTTTGGGATTTTTAGTTGTTGGGGTGTGAAGAGACATTTATTTCATGTATTGGTAATAAGACGAGTCAATGGGTGTGGTGAAAAGTAAGCAGATAATGAAAAGCCGAGTAGGTAGAGGGTTTTATTGCTATTGATGGCATTGTCGTTTGCTTGATTTTGTCTATTTGTTGGCTCTTGTTGCGTCTTGTTTTTACATCAGAAATGAGGCTGAGGCTGCAGCTACTTCTAATTCTCCGCAATTGAGAAGTGATGCACTTCTTAGTGATTCGAGCTTTGAGGTATTTTTAATATAGATACACCCTGTGATCTTTCTATTTTAGTTATTCTTTTGTCCTTTTTAACAGTGTCGCCAGAGGCTCATTTGAGGCGCGTCTAAGCCCTAAAGCTCAAAATAATTAAGGGTATGCGCTTTGCCTAACTTAGGCTGCGCTTCAATGTAGGCAAAGCACTAAGGCGCACGCCTCATTGCCCATAAGTTCTCTATTAATAGAGCAGTAAAAACAATATAATTGGCAAAATTGATCCTATATATATGTGTGTGTGTGTGTAGTTGGCAAAAAGATATATTAATTGTGAAGGAAATCATTATGAATAATATTGTTATTTTTTTCCTGCGTTCCATATGTGTTCTTAATTTTTTCGTTGCGCCTTTCTAAACTAAAGCCCACACTTCAATTGCGCTTAAAGATTTGATAGGCCCGGAGCGTTTTTTAACACTTTTCGCCCTTGACAACACTGCCTTTTAATTACTTTCTCTATTATTGCAATTTGTGTTTGGTTCAGTGGAGCTGTGAAGGAGTCGGCAGACAACAACGGGGGACAAGGCTATGGAGATGATATACGACCACCTTTACCTGTAAAAAGGGAAGTTCTTTATGACAATGCGGTACTATATGGGTATGCTATTTCACTCCCCATGCTTCTAAATCTACTCAAATTGTCTATATGTGAGCCTTTTGTTTTTGTTGTTTTCTCATTCTATTTCATTCTTATGTTTTTACTGGAGTTAGGACAGTCATTTATTTAATAGCAACTACCTCTTTAAATTCCATGTGCTAGAAAATATGAAGAACATGAGGTTTTAGGAAGCTGTAAAATCAGGACACGTCCACTGGAGAAAACTTTTATCCTCACTGTAGGAGTAAGATGCTCTTTGTTAATGTGCCCCCAAGGCTTAGTTCAAGTGGCAAAGGTTGAAGGACTTGTGACTTAGCCCTTAGGTCACAGGCTCAATCACTCTGTCATGTGAACTAAGCCTGGTATAAGTAGCCCAAAGGACAAGTGAGTTGAATAGCAATCACTATTAATGTTCTGGAGGCCTAGTACTAGTTTAGTGTATTGAACTGATTCTTAACCCATTTGTTTTATGTTGTTCTAAACTATTTAAAAAAGCAAAATCTTGTGGTCTATGGTTTTTGCTTGTCACTTTTAATTCAGTTACTTGGATTGTACTTCATTGTGATGCTTTTACTAAAGGGAGTATATTACCTATGTTGCTGTGTTCCTTGGTGGATACTGTTTCCCTGAATAACCTGTAATTGCAGGCGAAAGATGCTGCTAGAGCGCAGAACAAATGGCTCTTGGTGAATATGCAATCCACGCGAGAATTCAGCTCACATATGGTATGTCTCTTGACCTCTCCCCCTTTAACTAAAAATATTGGGAACATAGAAGCTTACACAATATGTCTTTTCCAGTTTCCTTGTTATGTTCTTTGACTCACTTTTGGTTTGTGTAACCTTCTTTTGAAGCTTAACCGAGACACTTGGGCTAATGAGGCTGTTGCTCAGACTATCAAAAGCAACTTCATCTTCTGGCAGGTTGGTGCTACTTTTTTCTTTCTTTCAAACTAGTTCTATAGTCAAGAGTTGCGTGCAGTTTTACCTGTGTGTCTCAACTTTTCTTTGTTTACATTAATAAAGGACTTGTTTCATTGGCTCTTTACCAGTTATGCTTCTCTACACATGACGCTGACCTTTTGATAATGCTGCCATTATGTGTAACTAGTACATTTGCTAGATATATCCTCCAGGTGTCACTAAAGTTGTTAGAATTACTTGTGCTGAAATCTGGTAGAAATTTGGTTCTGTATGTTGTCATGTTAGACGGCATGAAATGAATCTTCTGGTCTTGAAAGAAAGAAAAAGAGTAAGAGACTATATGTGCTACTTTTACTCATGTAATGCCAATGTGACTGACCAAAGCGCTAGGTTTTGTCTGTCCATGCTAAGTTTGAAATACACGAGCTTGGACAGGGAAAGAAAGCAGTAAAAATATGGTTCTGCACTCACTTAAAGGAACACATGGCATGCAGTCGTTTCACTTCTGAAGGTGCCTGGATAAATGGTTGGAATTAGATGATGCTCTTTTTTAATGTGCCTCCAAGGCTTAGTTCTAGTGGCGAAGGTTGAAGGACTTGTGACTTGGCCCTTAATTCACAGGCTCAATCCCTCTGTCATGTGAACTAAGCCCTGGTATAAGTGGAGAAGGGTAGAGGGCATGCTCATTATCCCAGTTCAGAAGGCTGTAATTGGTCCTAATGTTGGCTGCAGACGAATTTCTCTCTCATAAAAAACTGCTATTTCTCAATGCCTGGGAAAATTGATCAATATCTTGTTTGTTTTTCAATTTTTCTATATTTGGGTTGAAGCAAGGGACTTATTCATCCTCCTCAGTCTTGGACTGGATTCTTCTTCTTCCTTTTGTCCTTGTCAAAAAATAATAAATGAGTACCTCTTTTTATTGTTTTATGCCGGATAAGTTGGTGAACGCAAAAATGCGCGCCACCACTGAGGACTGAAATCCACTTTAGCACCTAATGTTATTCGGCTAAGCATTGAAGAGTAAGAAGCTGTAATTAGCAATTACTTGATTCAAAACTGTTTCCTTTCAATGCTCCAAGTCCGCATGAAATTCTACCAAGATCATGGTCCTCAAGCACATGCTTACATTTAGGAGTAAGAGAGGAAGGAGAAACAGTGTTTGGTTGTGTTGTACTGTTTGTGACGTTCAATTTAAGTCAAAAGTTAAAAAATGCTTACGGGAAAAAAAGAACTGCAGTTTACCAAAAGTTTGATTTTGGAAGTTGTTTAAGCATAATAATTACTAATGTTTTCTTGTTATAAACAAAAACAAGTAAATTGAATCCAGACAAAGTCTTTGTTATTCATTTTAGAATTACTCTTTTTCTTCATATTTTTCCGTCACACCAATCCTCTAGGTTCAATAGCGCAATCTTCCTTCCTTTACTGTTTCTGTCTTTAATATTTTCCATCTCCACTCAACTCTGTGGAGTTAGGGGATATGTTTTCTTCCAGAAATCATATATTCACTGAACATTCCAACACTCGTCCGTCACAACAAACTTGGAGATTTTAGGGTAATCTGGGGCGTTCCAACGTAGGAGAAGCTTAAATCATCTTTATCAAAAGGAAAAGTTGAAATCATTTTTCTTCGACAAGTGGAATAAGATGCATTTGCCTAATAGAATTAGTCAAAATTACAGTAAGGATCAGGCTGGTTGCAGTAGTTCTAATTTTCTTTCTAAAGGATGTTTCCCCCTTTCATTTGTACCCTTATTTTGTTGCATTGATTTTCGTGTGTTGTTCTTTAGTTCATCAGGAGTGGGAGGTTCATCACGTGAACTCTATTAGTAGTTCCCTTCCGCAATTTTGAGGAGGAAATGAAGCGTCCTGGAGTTTGGGAGGGAGAGAAACGTTCTGTTTCTACAGCAGATGCTGCTCAAGACAATCTTGCTTCTTTGTATCGTCCTCCTTTTGCCTTGATGTACCATGGGCCTTTTGAGAAGGTAAATGGACCTTCTTACCGGAAAGATTTGTTCAGTGTCCTGCTTCACTAAGTGCTTTATTTGTTTTCTGTGGTGATTCTCCTCGCTCTTGTTGCTCATGCTAGGATTTTTCTTGATTTATACTTTAAACTTTATGCAGTCTGTGTTCTGGCAACTAGTGAGTAGAGAGGTTGCAAACTTATATGTTAGCCAAAGAACCTTATTATTTTGTGGGCATTTCAAAAGTCAAAACTAAGTAACAAAAAGTTATTCCCTTTACTACTTATGATGATCTTTGGTTACTTGTGTTCCTTTGATTAAGTAGAGGGTTAACAAAGTAAATCGGATTTTTTTTGGATTTGGTTTTTTGTAGATGTTAGATGTAAACTTTTCTTCTTATTATTATATCTGTTTCTACCACTGCTTATTTGCTTTTGTCTTATCCTATTAGCCATATTCTTTTACTAGTAATATCATGGGTCAATGGGTGCCTTTCTTTTATTCCTTTTTTGATTGGTTAAAGAGTGTTTGCATTAATAACGAAACACACAAACCATAAACATTACATTATCTACCAAAAAAAAAAATAAAAAAAATAAAAACTCATATACTATAGATAATAATGTAGGAAGTATTACAAAAACAATCGTCTGTTCACAAACAGCAGCCTACTTATCTGTACGAATGGGGATATTTTGAAGCTTCAAAAATAGAGAAAGTGGGATACTGCTTGGATCTATGAAATGACATAATTTGTTCCTTTTAAAGGACAAGTGAGATTCTGGAGGCCTAGTACTAGTTTAGTGTATTGAATTGATTCTTAACCCATTTGTTTTATGTTGTTCTAAACTGTTTAAAAAAGCAAAATCTTGTGGTCTATGGTTGCTTGTCACTTTTTAATTCAGTTACTTGGATCGTACTTCATTATGATGCTTTTACTAAAGGGAGTATATTATCTATGTTGCTGTGTTCCTTGGTGGATACTGTTTCCCTGAATAACCTGTAATTGCAGGTGAAAGATGCTGCTAGAGCGCGGAACAAATGGCGACATTTATGAGATCAGGCTGCACGCCGCAACTGGTTTTACAGATTTATGATAGTGTTTGGGCTGAAGGAGCCCCTCCGGAGTCTGCACACACCCCCTGTGAGCGCAGTGGTTATATATATATATATATAGACAACGAGCCTTACGACTATATATATGTGGATCGGGTAGCATGCCGCAACGAGTCCTATGGCTATATATATGTCGATTGGGTTGCACGTCTCAACGAGCTTTACGAATATATATGTGGATCGGGTAGCACGCCGCAACGAGCCCTATGGCTATAGTATGTGGATTGGGTTGCACGCCGCAACGAGCCTTATGGCTATATATATGTGGATCGGGTTGCACGCCTCAACGAGCTTTATGGTTATATGTGCATCGGAGTGCACGTCGTAGCAGGTAGTGTACCGTGCTGAGTGATTGAGTGTGTTGAGTATTGAGCATGGTGAGACAGAGTGCACAGTGAGATTGAGTGCTGTGAGAGTGTGATTACATGAGTTCATCATTGAGATGCATTGCATTTGACATGCGTACTTAGATACATGCATAGAGATACATTTCCTTCTTCTACTCGGTTTTGGTGACATTTATGATTTTACCTGTATGCTGGCATGTGGGCATAAAGATGTAATTTTCTCATGCTATCTACAAATGAAACATCTTATTTATTGTTGAACGGATTTTTGGGAAATCACATTTTTCAAGCTTGCTCATATTTTTGGCAATTTCAGTAAAAAATTTTGGTTTTCACCGAGATACTTGAACAACATGCCTATTTTCTGGAACGGTGAACTAGCTGAGCATTTTATTTCTGAGATACTTCTTTTATTACTTGCACTATGTTGTTATGAACTGTTGTTGCTGTTGGTGTCAGACCCGACCTTTGTTCCAGCTCGTCATTACTTTTAACCTAATGTTAGATTTGTTACTTATTGAGTACATGTGGTCGGTTGTACTTATACTACATTTCTGCACCTTGCATGCAGATGTTGGTTGCTAATGTTGCTGTGATCGACAGGAGCTGGAATTGATATAGATCTGTTCATGTATATTTCCAACATATGATGTTCTTTATTTCATTTCAATTTTTGTAAATTCTAAATCTTAGACGCTCATGATTTGTACTATCGCTTGTGGAAGTTGGCATGACCATTCAATAGTGAATGCGAGAATTGCATATGATTTGGGATATTAGATGGTTTGTCATATGAGCTTATGAAGGATTTAGTTGAATCCCACTACAGTATTGTGGCGTTGATAGCGTATGGGCATTATGAGTTATCGTTTGTTTTGATCTAAGGCTTTGAGCTAAGTGGGGGTCTGCTAATGATTAGTTGGTTGCCCGAATATGTGCTGTATTGGTTTCAGTTTGGGGTATACTGATGGGTCAGTTATGACCTGCAGAGGTGGAGTTTGAGAATGAGGTTGTATTATACTCTATCGGGATATGAGCCTTATTGCATGATTGAGTTGTTAGTTGTAAAGGAAGTAGTGTGCGTAAAGTAGGAATTTGCTTGGTTGCCTAGGGATGTGGGTTACTCCCTTAGGTGTTGGTGTGGTAATGGGGTACAGGTCGTTCGATTTGCTTGATCAGTTTAATCGAGATTTGTGTAGAGTGGATGACTCTCGAGAATGGATCTGATGGGTCGGATCGGCATGGTAAGGGATATGATTAGTTCTTTGGGTTCTTATGAGGCAATGGGTTTCTACATGTGTTTCCTAGTAACGCCCTTGGGTGTTGGTGACCTGCGTAGCGTGGTTGAGTTAGAAGGATTCAGTTCTGACGGTCTGGTGTTGTGCAAATGGGATTCGAATGGTTCCTGATGGTTTCTACCACCGTTAGAGATGTGTATTTTCTACTAGCGTGAGGAGCATGATAGGTATAGTGATTTTGCTTCTAGATGGGATCAAATGTAAGTTCTTGGCTAGTTGGGTACGTAGCTGCTTGTGGCTCGGAAGGGGTTATGAAGTTTCCATATTTATCATAGGATGACATGGTGTATGCGGTACATTGTGTAGAGTCGATATTTGCATGTGTGAGTTCACAGCTTAGTTCTGGAAGGAAGGTCAAAATTCTTAGGCAGCATTGGCAGTTTTAGATGACTAAGTAAATGATAGCTATTGGTGGATTGAAGTATTTCATGTGGACCAGCATTTCGATGGGATCACTCATTGTAGCGGAGTATGTGGAGGTATGATCCTCGGTGTCAGATTCGTGTGTTTTGGTTTTACAATGAGCATGGTGTTGTGATGGTAATTGTTAATGGCGGAATAGTCCTCTCGTGTGAATCTTTTCTATGATTTGAGTTCGTGGGGTATTACTATTAAGTGCACGAGTTGCACGGGTTATGGCTTAGAGTGGTATAGATGTGTCCTGTTACTGGAGTGGTTGTGCTAGATAAGAAGAGGTCATTGGACCTAGAATGAATATTGGCAGAATTGTCTACAGCATAGTTGGAAGGATAAATATCGGGAGTCGGCTTAGAAATTTGCTTCTGTTTGGGAAGGGGGAGCTTCATGTCTGACTGATCGGACGAATGGTTGTTAGTTTCTGTCATCATCGACAGTATATGAAAGGGTTAGAGCGAGGCATTTCTTGATAAGAGGTTATGTACCGGTATTGGGTTGCTCTACGTAGCTATTGTGATTAGGAGTTATCGCTATGGGTGTTTGAGTCACGTGGTGTATTATATGATTTCATCTGGGGTGCGTATATGGCTTGATCCAACATGTGCAGACTTATTCAGTTTGTAGTTGTGGAATTTTGATCCCGTAAATTATTTTAGAAGTGGAAAGATTGGTCCTAAGGTTTATAGGTCAGGTCGGATTTCGAAATTTCGACTGTGTTGTGCTATAGGACCTATATGGGATAGGGTGACGTTGGATCACCCCCGAGTATGTGCATGGTAGGCTACGCGACAGTTTGATGGTGTTGGAGAACAAACTATTGGCACGTTCGAGGACGAACGTATGTTTAAGTGGAGGAGAATGTAACGACCCGGCCGGTCGTTCCGAGAGTTTAGCCCGTTTCCCCCCATCTCTGCTTCATTGCTTGTGTGGTTCATCTCTTTTGTATGGTGTTAGGTTGGTTGACTCGGGTTCAGAGTGGTCGTGGTGAGAATTAAGGCACTTAGCCTCTTAAATGAGCTCAATAGTGGGAAAAATCAACTGGGAGTTGACTTATAGGTAAACGACCTCGGAATGTGGATTTTATAGCTTGGATAGCTTCGTTAGGTGATTTGGGACTTAGGAGTGTGTTCTGAATGAAGTTGTGATGTCCGGTGTAGAATTAGGCTTGAATTGGCGGAAGTTAGTTTTTGGCGATTTCCGGTCGACAGTGAAAAATAGGCTATCGGGGTCGAAATGGAATTCCGGAAGTTGGAGCAGGTTCGTAATGTCATTTTGGATATGCGTGCAAATTTCAGGTAAATCGGATGTGTTTTGGTTGGTTTCAGTATCATTGGCGAAATTTAGAAGTTTTAAAGTTTAAAGGCTTGAATTTGATGTGTTTTTGTGTTATTTTTGGTGTTTCGAAGGCTCGACTAAGTTCGAATGAGGTTATGGGATGTGTTGGTATGCTTGGTTGGGGCCCCGAGGGGCTCGGGATTGATTTCAGATGGTTAACAGAGGTTTGGACTTAGGAATTGTAGCAAAATAACTGCTGGTATTATTTTATTGGTGTGGCCGCACCTGCGGATGGGGAGCCGCAGGTGCGATGGTTCTTGCACAGGTGCGGAATAAAGGGACCTGGCCAAGGAGCGTAGGTGCAGACGCCTTGTCGCACCTGCGAGCCTGCAGGTGCGAGAAGAGGGCCGCAGGTGCGAAAGTCCGGACTTAAGTCATTTTTGCAGGTGCGCACCTGGGACCGCAAGTGCAGTCATCGTTGGGCAGAACCTATAAAAAGAACCCTTAGCGAATTTTGGTCATTCTTTCACCATTGCTATTCAGGTTTGAAGACTTTGAAGAGGAAAATCGATAGTTCTTCGTTGAGGTAAGGATTTTGGACTTAAAACTCGTTTATATGTGATTAAAGGTCTTAATAGTGGTGAACGTTGGGGAAAAACAATGCTAAAAATAGGTAATTAGGCCTTGTGATTTAGAGACCTTAAAATGGGAATTTGAGGGGTCATTTGGACTCCAATTTCAGTGTTCTTGGTATGTATAGACTCGTGGGAGGATGAGGATTCTTGTGGTGTAATTTTATCGAGTTCTGAGACGTGGGCCCGGGGGTCGGGTTCGACCAATTTCGGGATTTTGAGTATTTTTGATAAATTTCGATTAGGTTTCGTTCCTTGGCATATTATAATGATATACATCTGATTTTTGGTAGATTTGGAGCACTCGGAGGCCAAATTTAGAGGCAAAGGCACTGCGGAATAGTATTTTAGCCGATTTTAAGGTAAGTAACGTTTCCAAACTTGGTTCTGAGGGTTCGAAACCCCGAGCTAAATGATTTATGACTATAATCGAGGTGACACGTATGCCAAGTGACGAGCGTGCAGGTGTACACCAAGTATTTGTGGCCTGGCTTATCCCACAACACTGTTTAGTGATTATTCCCTGATGATATATGTACTTCTATTAAGGTAGTAATTGTGAACCTGTTAGAAGTCATGTTAAGTACAAATGCTAGGCTTCACGCCGAAAATGCTGAGACATAGTGGTCATATATTACTTTCTCAATTTGTGATTATTTGATTTCATATACTCAGTCCTGTTATAGCATATCACTTCATACCTCAGTCTCAGTATTGTTAATTATATGCATGCTTATCATTGTTTCGGGCTGATAGAGGCATTTGTGATCCATGTGAGTGAGACTGGAGAGTAATGACTGAGAGAAGCCGAGAGCCTGTTATTGAGACAATAATGAGATCGGACTACACACAAAAACGATACTTAAATCATGCCTTCATTGGCTTAATATAGCGCTTGGGCCACTAGGGCCCCTCCAGAGTCTTTACATCCCCAGTGAGCGCATGGATATTATGTGAGGGATGGATTTTCCCTGGGCATGAGTCGTGTCCGAAGTGGATGTTATGTGAGGGATGGATCGTCCCTGGGCATGGATCTTGTCCGAATGTTGTATTCCTGAGATGGACTTTCTCCGTGGGGCTGAATTGGCCTTTTTCCTCAGTACAAAGTGACTACGATCACCAATGATTATGTACATTCCGGGATGGACTTTTCCCTGGGCCTGAGAGCCATATACGGTACTGAGTGAACTGTTTTTTGAGGGTTGTGAGTACCATGTGCATATCCACGCTGGTTTCATACATATATGTTTATGATGGCATATAGAGTATACTGGCATACTTGGCATATTTACTCATTTTGATAAACTGTTGGCATGTCTAATTCTGTATACTGTTTATTGTAAATTCTGAGGTTTTGTCCGTCACTACCTCTCAACCCATAGTTTGGGTTCGTTACTTCTGAATTGGTGTACTCACGTTAACCCCTGCACCTTGTGTGCAGATACAGGTACACCGGGACCCGATAGTGGATATTGAGCAACTGTCAGAGTTTTCATTGGAGTTGTCAAGGTAGCAGCTGGCGATCACGACTTCGTCTTCTCTTCCTTATTCCACCTGTTGCACTTATTTTGAGACTATGTTGTTTCTTTCTTCATTCTTTATTTTATGATATAGTAGCTCATGACTGAGTGACACCGGATCAGGGGTTGGAGATTTTAAATTTTGTTTCTTTCAAATATTGTTTTAAACTTTAGACTCTTAGTATTATCAATAATTTCGTTAAAATTTTTATCTTTCTGCTGGAAACTGAATTTAGCTTAGATAAAAGGGGCGGCTTGCCTGGTTCTACGACAAGCGCCATCACGACTCTGAAATCGGGTCGTGACATGTTGAGTCCATTATTTAAATGGTCACTTAACTATTCAAACTTACGTAGTTAAATCATATTTTTTTATTTGTTACCGAAAAATTACTTAACTTGCTTATTATACTCGTAAAGTCACTCAATCAGATTTTTCAAGCTTTAAATGGTTGACTTTTTCTATTTTTTATTTTATTAATATTACAATTTTTTTATTTTCAATTAATCTATATTATGGGCTAATTTATGTAGCAAATAAATCTTATTTATAATGTGAAACAGTAAAAAATTATTTCTCAAACATACATAATATTAGAATAATAAAATACTTGAGCAATGTTTTCATGCATATACAATGTATAGTATAAAATATACCTTTATTTAAAATATTTATTTTTCATGTATTATATGCATGTAATTTATATTGAAAAAGCTTTTTATTCTCTTTCATTCTCCATTGCGTACATAAACATTTTATCTTTTCATGTTATTATAAAAATTATTATTATGAAAAATATATTCTAATTAAATATTTTATTATTCTAACATAATATGCGTGCAAATTATTTTTCTCCTTTTAATTTAGAAATAAGTTTTTTATTCTATAGGTAAGTCCATAATATAGATTAACAATGATAATATTTAAAAAGTAAAAGAAGGATAAATGTTGATAATTATAGGGTACAATAGATATTTAACCACCGAAAATTTGAGAAATCTTGTTGAGTGACTTTTTGACTGAAAATTAAATAACTTTCCTGTTACAAACAAATAATTTCGAATAATTGAATGATGATTTGAATAATGAACTCAAGAATGTAGACATGTATTGTAGTTCACTCATAAGGTAAACCGCTTAATCAAGAGTCTGTTTAGCATTAAAGTTCTTCTTCAGCATCCAAGATGTTTGTCTAACTTCCACCTCCTATATATCATACTTTTCCATATTAAAGTGTGTATCCATTATATAAGGGTGCTTATAGAGCGGATCAGGCAGTTATTTACGTTTAATGATTTGGCTTATCGGTTATCGGTTTATAGTTGTAGTAATAACTAACCATCCAATAAGACGTCGGGCGAATTGGTATTGGATTAACAACTATCGAGCGGTTATCGGGCGGTTTATCCGCTAAACCAAATAGACTTCACATGAAGCTGTTGATGTCTAGCTGAGCAGATATGTTTGAGAGAATTAAGGAGATTTGATGTGGGAATCATAAATAGCTATCGATGGGATCCACTTCAGATTCATACACTACAACATTATGCATCTATAACTACGAATTCTCAGCTACAAATATGAAAGTCGTGGATAATACCTAACAATAGCCACAAAAATTAAAATTTCATAGCTATTACAATTTCATAAAATTTGTTAGCTACAAAACTAAATCGGCAAAGCTAATTCTTTATTTTTGCTATAGTTGCTAATTTCCGTGGCAATAATGATCCGAATAACTACAAATTTATTGCTACAACAAAACTTCGTAGCTAATGGTATAATTTTGTTGGTTTTTTAAGCTATTAATGCTTAAAATAGGGTGAACGGGAAATAGAGGAAAAAATAAAATATTTGAGTTTCCCTCCTTGATTGTCCCATATGGGAAGAGGAAAAGGTTTTTGATGGGTATATAAACAAGTGCTCTTCTTCTAGATCATAAAGAGTTGAGAAGAAGGCAAGCCTCACACCGTCGTCGTCGTTGCTCGCTCGGCTCGGCTCGGCTTTGGCATGTCACGTCGAGGTACTGCAGAAAAAATCAGCTTTTGCTTCGGATTTGGATTTGGATTTGGATTTGGTCAAATGATCGATCGATTGATTAATTTTTGGACCAAATTTATTTGTTAATAGTAAATATTAACAAAAATGTTATTAAATATTTGTTTTAATAACAAAATATTAATATTAATATTAAATCCAATTCAGTTATCCAATTTTTAGTTTTCTATTTTTGTAACAGAAAATTAACTACCCTCTTCAATTTTCCCTCTTTATTATGACATTTATGCTATGATCGTTTTGCAAAAACAGCCATTCTGAAGAGTTGCACCTCTTCAGATTTCAGCCCAACTTTGGCTATAAATACAAGTTCATTCTCACAGATTTTCAATACGAATTTCTGAGTTCTCTTCCTTTCTTCTGCATATTTTAAACTTGAAAGAAACAAAAGTAAATGTGATTCCCTACCGAACTTTGTGTTCACTGAAACACTGGTGTTTGAAGTACCACTACACTAATGTGTAATTAGTTCTATCCTGGGAGGAAATAATCCATAACCTTGGGTACTAGGAGGGGATTAAATTCCTTAAGGAAACACTGTGAATTAGTGGGCTCGAATTGGTTTTTATTTCGTTTACATTTCTGTTTGAATATTATTTTTTTATTATCTCCAAAATTATTTTACAAATACAGTTTGATAACAAGCTTAAGGAATTTAATATATTTTCTGTATTTGTCTTATACTCACTATTTCTGGAGAGTAAAACCTTTGTGGTTTTCTACTCTATTGGAGATTAAAATCTACGTGATTTTAACGTTTGTGTCATTCTTTTACAGAAATGACGAATGACAACGGAAACCAAGCTGTTCCGATGGTAACTGCCAATGCCTCAACGAGCCGAACAACACCGGCAGCATAAGCACCGGCGGAGAAACCCGAAAATTTTTTCGGGGTTGATTTAAAGCGCTGGCAGCAAAAGATGTTCTTCTACTTTACTACTCTAAGTCTCCAGAAGTTCATCAAGGAAGATGTTCTTGTGTTTTCCGATGAAACTACAGAGAATGAATGCTTTCTCGTGATTGAGGCGTGGAAGCACTCTGATTTTCTGTGCAAGAATTATATTCTTAGAGGATTGGAGAATGCTTTGTATAACATCTACAGTGGAGTGGAGAAGTCAAAAGAACTGTGGATTGTGCTTGAAAAGAAATACAAAACTGAAGATGCCGGGTTGATGAAGTTCGTTGCTGCAAAATTTTTGGAATACAAAATGGTAGATAACAAGTCTGTTATTACCCAAGTCCAGGAATTGCAAGTGATTATTCACGATCTCCTTGCTGAAGGTATGAGTAGAATTAATACTAATGTTGGTAGTATTAATTTTTGTTATTTTTACTAACAGAATTTTCATTGAAAGTCTTGTCATCAATGAAGCATTCCAAGTAGCAACGATGATTGAAAAGTTGCCTCTGTTGTGGAAGGACTTCAAAATTATTTGAAACACAAATGAAAGGATATGTCCCTTGAAGATCTCATTGTTCAGTTGAGAATCGAAGAGGACAATAAAGCTTCTGACAAGAGAGGCCGTGGAAACTCAACAATAATGGGAGCAAATATTGTTGAAGATAACAAAAAGAGGAAGAAGTCTTCTGGACCGAAAAATAACCCAAGCAAGAAGAGGTTCAGTAAAAATTACTACAACTGTGGAAAAGCCGGACACAAATCTACGGAGTGTCGTGCTCCGAAGAAAGACAAGAAGAAGGGTCAAGCAAACATGGTTGAAAAGCATGATGATGTTGATGAATTGTGTGCCATTCTTTCCGATTGCAACTTGGTGGGCAATCCTAAAGAGTGGTGGATTTCTGGAGCCACTTGTCATGTTTGTGCTGTTAGAGAAGATTTTGCTACTTATGCTCTTGTTGGACTTCAAGAGGCGCTTTCTATGGGAAATGCTGCAAATGGCAAGATTGAAGGATGTGGGAAGATATTTCTCAAAATAACTTCCGGCAAAGTGGCGACTTTGAACAACGTCCTTCATGTTCCCGAGATTAGGAAGAATTTGGTCTCTGCTGGACTTGTTGTTAAGAATAGTTTTAAATGTGTCTTTGTATCCGATAAGGTTGTAATAAGTAAGAACGAAATATTTGTAGGAAAATGTTACCTCACTGAGGGCCTTTTTAAGCTGAATGTGATGGTTGTTGAAAATAATAATAAAATTTTTGCTTCGTCTTACTTACTTGAGTCAAATGAATTATGGCATATACGTTTGGGTCATGTCAATTATAAAACCTTGCGGAAAATGATTAACTTGAAAGTATTGACTATGTTTGAATGCAACAAATCAAAATGTCAAATATGTGTGGAATCTAAGTATGTTAAACATCCTTACAAGTCAGCTGAAAGGAATTCAAATCCTTTAGACGTAATTCACATAGATATTTGTGACATGAAGTCAATACCATCTCACGGTGGAAAGAAGTATTTCATAACTTTTATTGACGATAGTACTCGATATTGCTATGTTTACTTACTTAATAGTAAATATGAAGCAATAGACGCATTCAAGCAATACAAAAATGAAGTTGAAACACAACTTAACAAGAAAAGTAAAATGATAAGAAGTGATAGGGGCGGTGAATATGAATCTCCTTTTGAAGAAACATGTTTAGAATATGGAATTATTCATAAAACAACTACCCCTTACACGCCCCAATCTAATGGGATTGCGGAAAGAAAGAATCGTTCATTAAAGAAGATAATGAACGCATTGTTGATAAGTTTTGTTTGCCACAGAACTTGTGGGGTTAAGTCGTTCTTACGGCTAACGGAATACTAAATCGAGTACCCCATAGAAAAACACAATCCATTCTATATGAAAAATGGAAAGGAAGGACGCTCAACTTGAATTATTTTAAAGTGTGGGAGTGTTTGGCAAAATTGCAAGTTCCTAAACCCAAAAGGGTAAAAATAGGACTGAAAACCGTTGATTGTGTTTTCATAGGATATGCTACCAATAGTAAAGAATATCGATTTCTAGTTCATAAATCAGAAAATCCCGTCATTCATAATAATACGGTTATAGAATCAGATATTGCTGAGTTCTTTGAAAATATATATCCGTATAAAAAGGAATGTGAGTTAATTGGTGAAGGATCTAAACGACCTCGTGAAGAAATAAAAGAAAGTACATTTAATCAGGAGGATCCAAGACGTAGTAAACGTCAAAGAATGTCTACTTCATTTGGACCAGATTTTGTGACTTTCTTATTGGAGAATGAGCCTCAAATATTTAAAGAAGCTATGTCTTCTTTGGAATCATTATTTTGGAAAGAGGCAGTCAATAGTGAAATAGAATCCATATTGAACAACCATACATGAGAATTAGTTGATCTTCTTCCTGGAAATAAACCATTGGGTTCTAAATGGATCTTTAAGAGGAAAATGAAAGATGATGGCACTATTGACAAATATAAGACAAGACTTGTGGTCAAAGGGTATAGACAACGAGAAGGTCTTGACTATTTTGCTACATACTCTACAGTTACAAGAATTACTTCCATACGAATATTAGTAGCATTAGCTGTAGTTTATGGTATTGAAATTCATCAAATGAATGTTAAGACGACCTTCTTAAATGGAGAGTTGGAGGAAAAAATCTACATGGAACAACCTGAAGGGTTTGTGGTTCCAGGTAAGGAAAAGAAGGTATGTAGACTTGTTAAGTCCCTTTACGGATTAAAACAAGCACCCAAACAATGGCATGCGAAATTTGACCAAACAATGTTGTCAACTGGTTTTAAAATAAATGAATGTGATAAATGCGTGTACATTAAAAATGTTCCAAATCACATAGTCATTGTTTGCTTATATGTGGATGATATGATGATAATGAGTAATGACATTGCCAACATAAATGCGACTAAGCGTATGCTAACTGGCAAGTTTGATATGAAAGACTTGGGAGTTGCTGATTTAATTCTAGGAAGATCCATAAGACTTCTCAAAGTCTGGCATTGTCACAATCTCATTATATTAAGACACTACTTGAAAAATTCAAGCACTTGGGCTTTAAAGTTGCAAAGACTCCAATTGACGTGAATCCTGCATTAACAAAGAACAAAGGCCAAAACATATCACAATTGGATTATGCTCGTGTGTTGGGGTGCCTAATGTACATCATGAATTGTACACGACCAGATATAGCTTGTGCTATAAGTAAATTGAGTCGATATATGAGCAATCCAGGTCAATCTCATTGGATGGCCATGAAACGAGTTTTGGGGTACTTAGTACATACCCAGGACTTTGCTTTGCACTACAGTAAATATCCTGCGGTCATTGAGGGATACTGTAATGCAAATTGGATCACCAGATCAACTGATTCCAAGTCCACAAGTGGATATGTCTTCACTATTGGTGGAGGAGCAGTATCTTGGAAGTCGTCCAAACAAACTTGTATTGCCCGCTCTACATGGAGGCTGAGTTCATAGCCTTAGATAAAGCTGGTGAAGAAGATGAATGGCTCCGGAATTTTTTGGAAGACATTCCATTTTGTCCCAAACCATTGGCACCAATATGCATACATTGTGATAGTCAAGCGGCAATTGGAAGGGTTGGGAGCGTTATGTGTAACGGTAAATCTCGTCATATACGATGAAGACATAAAACCGTTAGACAATTACTCTCTAGAGGAATTATCACGATTGACTATGTAAAGTCAAGTGATAATGTGTCGGATCCACTTACAAAAGGCCTAACTAGAGAGTTAGTAGAGAAATCATCAAGGGGAATGGGATTATGGCTGAGAACAAGTCATAGTGGCGGTAACTCTACCTAGAAGACTGGAGATCCCAAGATCTAGGTTCAAGGAGATCAAACAAAGTCATTAATCACGGTTCAACATTGTCAACTAAACTTTTGGTCCATTCTCGTGATGAAACAATGTTCAATACCAAGGATAAAGCATTAAGGCTTCTTAATGATTTCTAAATTTGATACAGGGTATATCAAATAGTGTATCTACGGGATGACACGTTTAGGAATCACCTATGTAAGTTTGAAGTGTTAGCCTCTTCAAGGAGAATTTTGCAAGGCCAGTTCTCTATGCACTTATGAAACCAGACGATGTTCATAGCTGAAACGAACACAACAATGAGAACCAAAGACGGTTAAGGGTTGATTGTGTGACTTATGGTTGTCTAGGTATACACCAAAGTTTGACGGTTTAAAGATATCAAATCTACCGATTGACCGAGTATATCTGACATAAGTTCACTACGGAAAATTCAAAGGGAAACCTACTTATCCAGATCCAATTAATCCTTTCTTGCGAATCACATAGTTTTTCATGCATACTTCCGTGATATAGCCATTCCCCATTCATGTGGGGGATTTTGGGGGTTTTAAGCTATTAATGCTTAAAATAGGGCTATTAATGCTTAAAATAGAGTGAATGGAAAATAGAGGGAAAAATAAAATATTTGAGGGAACATGTCACCATATTATTTGAGGGAACGGTCGAGCAAGCCTATTAGACCTTCCCTACCAACTCATTCATAATCCGAAGAGGGAACATGTCACCATATTATATATATATATATATATATATATATATATATATATATATATATATTCATTTTTCATTACATTAATTACGCCATAGTTAAGTTTCCAAAAGTGCATACAGTTTACAATTTATTGGGAAAAGAGTTTCAAAATACAACATAATCCAGTGACCCATCTGATACCCGTACATAACCCACACTAACGTCTACGGAGCCTCTAATGATACAAAAGACAATTATGACAATGCCGGCAACAAGGCCCCGGCTATACCTCAAAATATTGTAACTTATACAAAAGAAGAACTACATGACCCCTGGAAGAAATTGGGGCTCACCAAGACTGTTGTGAGGAGAGAGAGAGAGAGAGCAACACTATCTACGATCGGTGCTATCTACGATGTAACCTCCTACATCCATTCAAAGATGTAGCGCCCCCGACAAAAATGATGTTAGTACTGTCGAATATTACTAGTATGTAAAGGCAAACACCAATCTTAGTAGAATGAACAGTGAAACAAAGAGAAGGCAATCATAATAATCAATAAGAGCTTCACAGAAATACAAAAGAAACACCAAGTAAGCGTCACATAGTTTCCGATTCAATTTTCCATCTTTTTAGGTTGATAATCTTACTTCTAAGTGCCACAACTCACAATGCCGCCGTGTTCTTACACAGAGTCTAGCATCGGCCTGACCGGCTAAGCCATCTCAAGTGAGACATCATCCATACAATTTAAATCAATAGATCCAGCACAAGTGTCACCATGTGTACGACATGGTGTTCGATCACGGCCTGATCGGCTAAGCCATCTCACTTGAGACATCACCTCTTTCATTTTTTCAACTCAATTCACTTTTCTTTTCCAGCTTTCATTACATGGCACAAGCAACCTCATTCATTAAGTCTTTCTTGGCACTTGGATGCATTTTACAATTCAAATCCTTCCCTTTTCATACATTCAAATAACAATATCATTCATGTCAATAAGTCCTATCACATAAGGCATTGCACACATAAGGTGATGGAGCTTGGGAAAATTATAATCACATGGAGGCCTTTCATACAAATTAGGCTAGCAAGTTTTATTTGACTCTTGACACGAATTCTTAACCTTTCTTAACTCGTACTCCTCACTTCAAACACATTCTCAAATAGCATGATGGTATGTTAAAAATTTAGAACAATTATGGAATATATCTTTCACTACAACACTTTAAGGCAACCAATTCTAGTATGATCAAGTCAGGAACTTACACCAAATGTTCGCACACAAGAGGTTCGATTCTAAGAAGTAAAGAGTTAGCCTTACATGCCTTAATTAAACTTTCCTTAATTCCTACAACGAGTTGTGGAACCCTTAGCACCTTCAATCTATTTAACAACGTAGCACAATTGAACTCATAATTAGGAAAACAATCATAGTCCTCGCTCACTTGAGCATTATATAAAATGTTATGTGTTTTATTACGGTTTCATGGTCCCTTTTTAGTGAAAGATTACCCCACCCATTCCCCATTATTTTCTATGTTTGTTTTAACACTCTCCCCACATACCTTAGGATCACATGCATGCAAGGTAACCACCCTTATTCCCATGAATTATCTCACTAATGGCCTATTATAGCTACATTATGGAATTAATAGCTTGGGTGATAGAAGCTTACCTCTTGGGAAGGAGACCTAGGTGCCTTTCTTGTTAGTCTTCAAGGTGTTTTGGCAAGGATTGAAGAACAATTGATGAAGACCACTTCCTATCTCTATGATCCATTTCCCTCACTCTAAACTATCAGAAAAATATGCTCTAAATGGCCTAAGGTGGGTGTTTTAATGGAATGGGAGTCGGGTTTTAAATTAAGAAAATGGGTGCCCCGACAGAGGTTTACCGTCGCATATGCAACCGCATAATGGTTATGCGGTCCGCAAAATGACCTTAGAAATAGCCCTCAGGGGCTTGAATTTTTTGACTGGGTATGCGACCAGTATGCGGTCCGCATACCTGTTCTACTGTCGCATAATGCACCGCAGAACTTCCCTTCGCAAAAGTTCACGGTGGAAATGCTATCAATAAGCGGTCCGCAAAGAGATTATGCGAGTGCACAATCGGCCGCATAACATGCCTCAAAATTGGCCAACTTTCGGCTTCACTCTGCAGCCATTATGCGGTCCGCAGAGTGATTATGCGGCCGAATAATCGACCGCAGAAATGCGTTCTTCTGCGAAACATTTTTCCTCTAAGTCCGTAGTGTACTGTTCAATCCAAAAGTCTGAACCGCGGAGAGCTTTAATAACACATGAATCTAACTTGGCACCACAAAAACCCTGAGTTTGTGGTTAAAAATTTTCGGGTCCTTACAAATGTAGCTGATTGTGACGACTCTGATTTCTTACTAGTTACAACAGAGCCATGAGAACGTGGAGTTATGCACACTGTAAATAAAAATCCTCTTACCACATATGTTATTGGCTCAATCCGAATAATGAACCATGATGGATTGATCGGAATATTAACATATGTTCGATACATACTAGAATTGTCACGACCCCAATTCGCCCTCCGTGAACATTTCGTGACGGCACCTAGTCCCTATGACTAGGTAAGCCTAACAACGCGGAATAACAACGTAATGTGTAAATAAGTAAATAAAAGAAAGCTGAAAACTCTAACAGAAAGACTGTATATAACCGCCACTTGGCATATACAATTCAAAACAATATGGTAATCTACAACATCACCCCAAAACCCGGAAACTCACGGGAACCACATGCTAACAGAAGATAATACATTGCTCTAACTCCAGAATATCTATACAACTGTAAGGAAGGATAAACTTTTAACAAAAGCTGGAATAAGATAGAGACTCCTGACCTGCGGACGCGGCAGATGTACCTCGAAGTCTCTGCTGTATCTCTCAACCTCGGGGATAGTGCGCCTGAGTGGAGGTACCTGGATCTGCACATGAAAAAGATGCACAGGAAAGGGCATGAGTACACCACAGCGGTACTCAGTAAGTGCCAAGCCTAACCTCGGTCGGGTAGTGACGAGGAAGGTCAGGGCCCTACTGAGGTCAGCCAATATAATAGGAATTTACAGTATGAAAGTAGGCGGTAATAATGAGTACAACAGTGAAATAAGACAGGTCAAACAAGGCAATAACTAAACACAAGAATAGAGTAAACCCGGAATATGTACAGCATAATAATAATGGTAACAACGAGGACCTCCCAGGATACCGTCCTGTAGTCCTTTTCTCAACTGTCCGATGGATCTCCCGGGATACTGTCCCATAGTCCATCATATGTATATCCTAAAGGATCTTCCGGGATACCGTCCCGTAGTCCATCATATGTATATCCTAAAGGATCTTCCGGGATACCATCCCCTAGTCCATCATATTTCGAGCCTAAATGAGCTACAGACCTCCAAAATACAATCCGGACACGTCCCTAAGTCCATAATCACCTAACAGAGCTAACAGAACTCTATTTCGGAGTTGTCTTTACACAGTTCCGACTACGATATAAATCATAAATTTTAAGCTCCCTTTCAGGTACTAAGTGTCCCTAAACACTACAAAAACAAAAACGAACCTCCCGGCAAATCACAATAGCAAAATAGATACAGAAAAAGCATTTAATAAGGAATCGGGGCTATAACTTTTAAGATGACCGGCCAGGTCGTCAAATCCTCCCCCTCTTAAAATAATCGTTCGTCCTCGAACGAGTATAGAGACATACCTGAAGCTGTGAAAAGATGAGGATAACGGTTGTGCATATCCCGCTCGGTCTCCCAAGTCGCCTCCTCGACCGGCTGACCCCTCTACTCAACCTTTACTGAAGCAATGTTCTTTGACATCAACTTCCGAACATGCGGCTCTAAAATGGTCACCGGCTCCACATCATAAGTCATATCACCATCTAATTAAACTGTGCTGAAATCCAAAACATGGGATGGATTGCAGATATATTTCCGGAGCATAGAAACATGAAATGCTGGATGCACACTCGACAACCTGGGTGGCAAAACAAGCTTGTAAGCCACCTCCCCTATCCTCTAGAGTACCTCAAAAGGCCTAATGAATCGGGGGCTCAAGTTGCTCTTCTTCCCGAATCTCATAACACCCTTCATCGGTTATACCTTTAGCAGAATCTTCTCCCCGACCATGAAAGACACATCATGGACCATCCTGTCCGCATAACTCTTCTGCCCAGACTGTGTCGTGTGAAGCCGCTCCTGATCAATTTCACCTTGTCTAATGCATGCTGGACCAAGTACGTACCCAAGAGCCTAGCCGCACCCGGCTCAAACCATCCCACTGGAGATCTACACCACCTCCCGATAAGGCCTCGTACGAAGCCATATGAATGCTCGACTGATAATTATTGTTATATGCGAACTCCACGAGCGGCAGAAACTGGTCCCATAAACCCCCAAAATCAATGACACAAGTGCATAACATGTCTTCCAATATCTGGATAGTGCGCTTGGACTACCCGTCCGTCTGAGGGTGAAAGGCCATGCTCAACTGAACTTGAGTACCCAACTCTCGCTGCACGACCCTCCAAAACTGCAATGTAAACTGTGTGCCTCTATCTGAAATGATGGAAACTGGGACACCATGAAGGCGAATAATCTCTCTAATGTAAACCTCCGCTAACCACTTTGAAGAGTAAGTGATACCAACTAGAATGAAGTGTGCAGACTTAGTCAGCCGATCCACAATCACCCAAATAGCATCTAACTTCCTCAAAGTCCATGTGATCCCAACTAGGAAATCCATGGTGATCGGCTCCCACTTCCACTCTAGGATCTCTAACCTCTGAAGCAAGCCACTTGGTCTCTGATGCTCATACTTAACATGCTAACAATTGAGACACCGAGCCACAAACCCAACTATATCCTTCTTCATCCTCCTCCACCTATAGTGTTATCTCAAATGATGGTACATCTTCATGGCACCCAGATGGATGGAATATCACGAGCTGTTGGCCTTCTTAAGAATCAACTCCCGAAGCCCATCCAAATTGGGCACACCTTGCTGAACCCTGCCGAACCCTGTCCTGATGGACGAGTAGGTGGGGGTCATCATATTGACACTCCCTGATATGATCATAAAGGGAAGACCTAGAGACCACACAAGCCAATACCTGATTCGGCTCCGAAAAAGGCATGAACATCCAATGTCAAGTGTCTCTCTGCTGCTGGAGGATATGCTAAACTCCCCAAACTCTCCACTCGGCGGCTCAAAGCATCGACCACCACATTGGCCTTCCCTGGGTGGTAAAAAATGGTGATATTATAGTCCTTAAGTAGCTCGAACCACCTATGTTGACGCAAATTAAGATCCTTTTGCTTGAACAGATCCTGCAAATTCCGAAGCTGATAGTAGATCTCATAAGGCACACCGTACAAATAGTGCCGCCAAATCTTCAAGGCATGAACAATATCTGCTAACTCAAGGTTGTGGACATGATAGTTATTCTCATGCACCTTCAAGTGTCTGGACGCGTAGGCAATCACCCTCAACACCACACCAAGACCAATCCACGGCGCATCATAATATACAGTGTAGTACCCCGACTTGTAGGCAATACCAATACTGGGGCTGTAGTTAAATATGTCTTAAGCTTCTGAAAGCTCTCCTCACACTCCTCTGTCCACCTGAACGGAACACCCTTCTAGGCTAGCCTGATCATAGGTGCTGCAATAGATGAGAATCCCTCTAAAAACAACGGTAATACCTCGCCAAACTAAGAAAACTACGGATCTCTGTGGCCGATGATATACTGCGTATACATGACCCAAACATGACCCAATGATAATATACAATGTAGTGACCATATCGGTTCTTGAAGGAATTCTTCAGGATATCTGGCTCCCGAATCTTCAATTGATGATAGCCTAAACGTAAGTCAATTTTGGAAAACACCCTGGCACCCTATAACTGATCAAATAAGTCATCAATGTGAGGCAATGTGTACCTTTTCTTCACCGTAACTTTGTCCAGCTGGCGATAATGAATACACATACGCATAGAACCATCATTTTTCTTCACAAACAATACCGGAGCACGCCAAGGTGACATACTAGTCTGAATGAAGCCCTTATCAAGCAACTCCTGCAACTTCTCATTCAACTCGTTGAACTCAGGAGGATCCATACGGTATGGAGGAATAGAGATGGGCTGAGTGCCCGGCAAATAATAGATGCCAAAATCAATATCTTTGTCGGGCGGCATGCCCGGAAGATCAGCTGGAAATACATCTGGAAAATCACTCACTACTGGAACTGACTCAACTGTAGGGGTACCAATACTAACATCTCTCACATAATCTAGATGCGCGTCACACCCCTTCTCAACCAGTCGTCGAGCATTAAGAAATGAAATAACTCGGCTGGGTGTATACTCTAAGGTACCCTTCCACTCTAATCACGGTAAGCCTTGCATAGCCAGCGTCACTGTCTTAGTGTGACAATCAAGAATAGCATAATGGGGCGACAACTAATCCATGCCCAAGATATCATCAAAATCTACCATGCTAAGAAATAATAAATTGGCTCTGGTCTCAAAACTACTAAGTGCAATCAAACACGACCGATATACACGATCCATAACAAGAGAATCTCCCACAGGAGTAGATACATAAACAGGAGAACTCAAAGAATCACGAGATAAGCCCAAATGTGGAGAAAATATAAGAGGACACATATGAATACGTAGAGACTGGGTCAAATAATACTGATGCATCTCTATGAAAGACTAGAATAATACTTGTGATGAAAGAGTCAGAAACAACTACCTCGGAACGAGCCAAAAGAGCATAATACCTGGCCTGGCCTCCCCCTCTAGGGCGATATCAACCTCCCCGACCTCCACCTCGAGCTATCCGAGCAAGTGGGGCACTAGCTAGTGCTGGAGGCATGGATGGAGGACCCGGTGGAGCATGTGGTGGCTAAAAAGCATGTGGAGGTGCACCCCTCCTAAGTCTGGGGCAATCCCTCACCATATGATGAGTATCGCCACACTCAATACAACCTCTCGGAAGACACGACTGATGTGACTGGCTTAGGTCAAATCTGCTGGACTAGCCGCTAATAGCACCCCGAGTAGGAGGCATACTAGATACGGATGGAGCATAATGAGGCTGCTGGGGCCTAGAAAGGGCTGGAACACCGCTGGTGGCTAGAAGAGCTGAATGAATAGGGAGACTCACATGACCCTTACCTTGGAGAGTTTCTGGGGAGCGAGCTCCATAATAATAACCAGTCTCTCAAGAACTCTTGGCCTCTCTCTCCTCTTTGTCCTGGGCCAGCATGCCCTCCAATCTCCTGGCGATACCCAAAACCTGCTGATAAGAGATGTCCATCTCCAACTCCCTAGTCATACTGAATCTAATGCTCGGGTGGATCCCCTCAATAAAGTAACAAACCCTCTCCCAAATCGTGGCGACCAAGGTCGGTGCATGTCGGGCTAACTCACTAAAATGGACTACATACTCTGACATAGTCATAGAACCCTGGTGCAGCTGCTCAAACTCCGATTGCGAAGCATCCCTGAGGCTCTGAGGTACATACTCTCGCAAAAACATATATGAGAACTAACTCCATGTGAGTGAGACTGCCTCGTCCAAACTACTTAGCTCATAAGCACGCCACCACTGATAGGCTACTCTTCTAAGATGGAAAGCGGTAAAAAAAACCACTCATCTCCGCCATGCCTATAGTGCAAAGAATAAGATGACATGCCATGACCCAGTGGAGCACGTGGTGCCCTCCCCTGGCCTCTACCGCAGTCTCAAACAATGGGGGTAGCGGCCCCTCCCAGGTCTGGAACATCGGATGTGCGCGTCCTCACCATATGTGAGAGAATAGAAGAATGAAATTTAGCAAACCATTGACTGCACGATAGAATAAAAATAAGGAGAGGTTTTCCTAACACCCTATAGCCTCCCAAAGATAAGTACAGACGTCTCCATATCGATCCGCAAGACTCTACTAGGTTTTCCCATGACTTGTGAGACCTATGTGAACCTAGCGCTCTGATACCATATTGTCACGACCCAAAATCTTAACTGAGGTCGTGATGGCGCCCAACAGTGGGGTCAGGCAAACCGACTCTCAATTTACTAAAGGTTCCTCCTTATTAGATTAAACACTTTAAAATATACTCAATTTTTTTTAAAACTTAAAACATAATTCGACAAGGATAAATAGCCAGTTTTAATCAAAACAATCATGAAGAGGAATGCGCAAATATATACACATACACAGACCCGCAAAGCCAAAATAACAACTACGTGTGTGCTAGGAACTAGAGTCACAAGTCTTATGGGCATACTAACAGAATATACAAAACAAAATATGTAATGACCCGACCGGTCGTTTTGAGTTCTAGCGTGTTGTTCAGCAGTTTGAGGCCGTGAGCAGCTCCGTTTCAGGTATTATGACCCGTGGGCGTGGTCGGAATTGAATTCCAGGGAGTTTAGAACTTATTTGGAAAGACAATTCTTATTTCAGAAGCCTTAAGTTGGTGAAGTCAACTAAGATTGGAATTTTGAGTAAACGATCTCCGAATCAGGATTAGAAGGTTCTAGCAGGTTCGTAAGATGATTTTGGACTCGGGTGTATGTCCGGATCGGGTTTTGGATAACCCGGGAGCGTTTTGGCGTATATTATGGGAGTTAGCATTTTAGAAGGATTTCATGAATTTGGGGTTGGAGTGAATATCAGCGAGGTTGATGTCCGTTTGGGATTCCGAGTCTGGGAATAGCTCCATGCGGTGATTCTGGAGTTAGGAGCGCGATCGGAAGTGAATTCGGATGTCCGGAGGTCATTTTGAAGTTATTCGGCTAAAGATAGAAATTTGAAGGTTTTTGAGAAATCCGGTCGGAAGTGGAAGTTTTGATATCGAGGTCAGAATGTGATTCCGGAAGTTGGAGCAGGTCCATAATGTTGAATATGACTTGTGCGCAAAATTTGAGGTCAATCGGACGTGATTTGATAGGTTTCGACATCAGATGTAGAAGTTTGAAATTCTAAGTTCTTAAAGAATTGAATTTAAGTGGGATTCATGATTTCGGCGTTGTTTGATATGATTTGAGGGCTCGAGAAAGTCTGTGTCATGTTATGGGACTGAGTCGTGTGTTTGGACAGGGTCCCGGGGGTCTCGGGTGTGTTTCGGGGTGGTTTCGGGTCAATTCAGAGTGATTTGCTGTTTCTGGTGCTGCTGGTATCCTATGCGATCGTAGCCTTAGCTGTGCGATCGCGGAGAAGAAATTGAGGGGCGAAGATTTTTTTCTTACGCGATCGTGGGTGTTGGTGTGCAATCTCGGTGAAGGGCTGGGCAGGCTTGTGCGATCGCATGCAGGGAGCTGCGATCGCAGAGAAGGAATTTGGAGGGCTGCTGGTTGGCCTAAGCGATCGCATGAGGTGCAATGCGATCACTGAGAAAGCTGGGGCTTGTCCTATGCGATCGCGAAGGCATTCCCGCGATCGCGGAGAGGAAAGATCTGGGTAGTGTTGTTTAAAATGGGATTTTTGGCAATTCTCTTTAGTTTTTCAAGAGATATGGACGAATTTGGAGAGCTTTTCAAGAGGGATTTCATCAAGCTTCAGAGGAAAGAGGATTCTACCCATTTCTAAGATTAATACAAAATTATTACATGGTTTTGATGTGAAATTGGTAGGAAAATTTGAGGAAACTTTAAAGGAAACCTAGAGTTTGGTAAATTTGATTTTAGCAACGAATTGAGCTTAATTATTGGGGTAAATTGTATAAATGTATTTGTAAAGCTTTGGATTGGGTTCTTCTTCAAGAAATTTCAGATTCCGGGCACATGGGTCCGAGGGCATTTTGGTCTCCGAGCGGGGTTGGGAAAGTATATAATCTGAATTTGTTGTGAGTATTTGGATGAATTTTCATTGCTTTGCCATTTATGTGGTAGTTTTGGAGCGTTGCGCGTCCGTTGGGGTCATCAGAAAGGATTGGAAGACGGTTTTGGAATTTCAGAGCGAGGTAAGTCTCCTTTCTAACTTTGTGAGGGGGAATCGTCCCCTTAGGTGAATTAATTCAGTATATGCTATTATCTTCAGGGGCTACGTACGCACAAGGTGACGGGAGTCCGTGCGTAGCTACTATTATGCCATGTCCGGGTAGCCTAGGATCCACTAGCATGCTTCATGTGTGTACCTGTAACCCTGCATGTGTTATTAAATTGCTGATATGACTGAAACGTGATTGGGTGTTTAAAAGAAAACTAAAGCTCATAGTGTAAACCTTTTTAAAAGGAGAATTGTTTCCGCTGTGAATATATGTGTACCTGGACTGGTTTGTGTCATGGAGTATTACTAAACTGGACAAATGAGTTTCAAAAACAAATATTTCAGAACCTATTTTTCATGTTTCTTTTAATAAAGACTTTACCATTTTCCTGAGAGAAACGATTTTATTGATAAAAATTCGAATTTATTATGTGGATATGTGCAACTTTGGGTGCCTGAGTCGCATGAGTGATTCGCGAGCAGGAAGACCCTGTATTTGTGTATGTATTCTTATGAGCACCTGAGTCGCATGTATGATTCGCGAGCAGGTTGGCCTTATTATTTTTAACCGCGTCGCATGATTGATTCGCGAGCAGGGAAAATAGATGCATCTATGGTTCGAGCCGTTCGACCCTCAGCAGTGCACAATTTATGTTTATGATGGTTCGGGCCGAACGACCCTCGGCGCTGCTTGCGCATGCTTTTTACTGCATAATTGCTATGAGTTTGCCTGATGACTGGCCGGAAATATTAAGTTGTCAATTGAAATGACAGAGATTTGAAGTTATTAAAAGATTTCGGAAGAAGTTGTTCCTTCCGTCGATAAATTGTCATTTGATTAAATCACCATGTTGATTAATTGTTATTAATATGACGAAGATATAAAGTGTTAAACGTGAACGGAGTCGAAAATGTTTTATTCCTGATTTTAAAAGAGTTGCCCTTGATAATCATGCTTAGTGTCATACTTAAATATTCTAAATTGACCCTTAGTAAGTGTCTAATATGACCTTTTGTCACTACCTCTCTGAGGTTAGGCGGGGGACTTACTGAGTACACGTTGTTTTTGTACTCATGATGCACTTGCTGTGCATTTTATTGCACAGGTACTTTCATAGCAATGTGGGGGATTCTGAGACTTAGGCGAGCTGCATCATACGGAGGCGATCCGCAGCTGACAGAGTCTCTTTCGTACTGTATTCAGTTTTATTTTAAAATTTCCTTGTCCAGTTTTATTTCGGACAGACTTTGTAATGATTATGTAAGTTCTTAGAAATTGCTCATGCACTTGTGACACCGGGTTCTGGGATATGTGTTGGTTCATAATTGTTAAAGTATATTATTCAAACCATTTTCCAAATTGACAGATTTTCATTGGTTATTATGAAATAAATTGAAAGGAAATGTTTTCATAAATGTTAAAACCGGGAAGTTATTTCATTGATTAATGACTGGGCTTGCCTGACATTGATGTCCGGCGCCATCACGACATTCGGGATTTTGGGTCGTGACAACGTGGTATCAGAGCGCTAGGTTCCCGTAGGTCTCACGAGTCATGAGCAAGTCTAGTAGAGTCTTGCGGTTCAGTACGGAGACGTCTGTACTTATCTTTGAAAGGATATAGAAATGTTAGGAGTACTTCCCTTCTTGATTCTTCATCGTGCGAGTTGATTCCTTTGAGGCTTACGCCTATGTTCATTCCTACTCAATCTTACGCGTTGCGGAGCACTTGCTATGGATCAGGAGTTTGAGGAATGGGAATGGTGCAACGAATGTTATTCGAGATGCTTCCAGCTATAAATGGCCGTGGTTGTTGTTATGGCCCTGTGAAAGGGTAGTATGTTGTTTCAGCTAGTAGCTGTGTTTCTGGGAGCCTTAAGGTCGTGCTGGGGTAGCGATGATGGTTGCAATTGATTGTCGCGTGGTGTCGATATGATGATAGAACGTTTGACCGTATGTTGGGGAAGATGAATGGTTTGAAGGGAGGTCTTCTCAGAGTATGATTTTGAGATTTCAGTGCTTTTGTTCCGGCAGAGGGAAGGCATTTGGAGTATGAATGGCTCGGTTGAGATCAATAAAGTAGTAAGACTTGGTGTCTTCAAGCAAGATGGGGTATGCACCTGTGACGTGTAGTCGTTGTTGAGAGGAAGAATTGAGGAATGCGGTTGGGAAGAAATGATCCTGGAATGAAGCAGGGCATAGGATGGGGTATTGAGGTCACAGAGAGTGTGCATTTCAGCGTCACTGGGAGGTGTCAGTAGGTGATTTCTGTAGGTGGGTTGTCTTCGGGGGATAGGTTAGCAATGGCGGGGTTGGCAGGTTCTGTGAGGGGTCCTAGTGGCTAGTCGATAGGATATAGAGGTGCGAATGAAGCTAGAAAATTCGAGTATTTAGGGAGTGCTAGCAAGAGAATTTGGAGGATTGGGATGGTTTGGTTGAGCAAGATAGTGTTATCAAAGGAGGAAGGATCTCAGCAGGGTCTAGAGTTGTGCAAAGAGTAGCTTCGGGTTAAGTAGGGGAGTCCCACCATCTGCAGTTGGGTTGTAGGATCGTCTTCGCATAGGGTTGAGGATTGTCGGCATGTTGGCAAGTTATTTCAGCTAAGGAAAAAGGAGTAAAATGGTAATTGTGCATGGGATTTGATAAATATGTACAAAAGTTGGTCCTGTCAGGTCAGTGTTAGGCTTTGGAAGATTCAAATTTTGCTTAAGGCATGGGCGAGTTGTAAGGATAGTGAATCAGTCACATGTTTCATTGAAAAAGGTGTTCCTGTGCTAGGAGAGCCTTGGGGGTTGATTGTATTCGGGGCCAGTCAGAGTGGGTGACTCTCAATAGCGATCCTAATGAGTTCAAAGTTAAAGAATGCGGCGATTAAGGATTTCAGGCAACAGTATGATCGAGAATCGAGCTTTTGTAGAGTAATCTCTGAGAGAAATGAGGACGGTTGGAATGTTCTATGATATGTTTCAGTATACAAGATAATATTGGAGGAGTGAGAGAAATAGACTCCGGGTTGAAGAAAAGATTATTAGAAGGATATGAGACGGGTTGCAGGATTTGGGTAACACAGTCTCGTGAATCATGGTCACTCGGGATGAGTGAGGGTTGAGCTTGCTATGGTTTGAAGGAAGTTGTTATTATTTATGAGGCAATTGATGATGATTAAGAGAAGATAGATTGATTGGCCATGGTTGAAATTGCATGTTTGCTGTAGTGGTTGGTTCCTTTGATGTGATTTAGTTATTCATGTGGTTCGTACCGTTGTGTGCGAGGCTTGTCGGCCGTCGTAACGGATATCATGTGGGAGCATTTGAATGCGAAGGCCTGTCAGGTGTAGGCGGACCCCGGAGGGGTTATGGTGGTATAGACTACTACTTAAGGATTTGCATCATTGGGTGATTATGGGAATTCACTCGTGTGTTGAGATCGTAATATGGAATCGAGTCAAGTAAAAGTTTCTATATAATGAAGTGATCACCCTATTGGTGGTTCGAAAGTTATGATGGAATTCTTGCGCTACCTCATGTTGGTATGTTAAGTGCGGGAAGCAGTATGTAACTGGAATTGAGATTTAGGTCCGATGTTTATAAGGATGTCATGAGCTCGGAAGATCAAGGCCAAGTGATTTGGAAGTTCAGAGTAAGCTGGTGTTATCTTCAGTGTCACCTGAGATCGGTATTCGGTGAAGGAGGCTTTGTACCCTGGTCTTGGGTTCTCGATGTGTTTTGCGGCCTTAGTGTGGTCGATGTTATGGATGGGAAGACTTGTTTCCTTGTGTGGAAGGTCGTGGAAGCATGACCGCGAAAAGATTGTGTAAAGTATGGCATGTAGTCACTTGATGGATTTCAGATTTGGAATGAGTATAAAGAAGTGCAATATTGCTTAATTAAGAATTTACGCCTGGAGGGCGTTCAGTTCAGTTGATTATGGATTATGGGGTGTTAGTCCCGGTGATGATGGTTGTTCTCGTGTATTATGAGAGAAGGTAGGTTAATATGGACCCAGGCAAAAGCTAATAGTTGAGTTTGGTGCGAGCGAGGTGGCTCGATGTTTGTGGATGGGTTTAAATATGATTATGGGCTCCGTGTGAGCCAGGCATGTTCCTTTCGGTAGAGCGTTTTTCACGGAAAGATATTAGAACATCGGGTGTTGTTCCGTCTTCGTCGAATTCATGTGTTATTGTGATTGTGTCGTGCGAGTTGTGAAACAGCTTGATAATTTCTTATGTGTTGAGGTCCCACGTAGTGGGGATGTTATGTGAGCAGGATAACTCTTGAGATCCAGAGTGTATATATATATATATCGCACCTCAGTTGTGCTTGAGTTTTGTTGCATACAACTCTATCAGTCTCCCCAGGATAGTATCATGCACTTAGCGTGCTTGTGATCACTATTCAGTAATTTGTAATAGTGAGCGAATCGACTCTGTATATATTTCCTTACGTGAGTTTTATGTTATTTGGATCGGGTGGCACGCCTCCACGGTGATGTTATTTGGGATCGGGTGGCACGCCGCCACGGGTATGTTATTTGTGATCGGGTGGCACGCCGCCACGAGTATGTTATTTGGATCAGGTTGAACGCCGCAACAATGTGATGATGAGAAGGGTTAATATGTATTTATCTTCTTGTGATTTATTTCCTATTTTCGGGTAAGAGTTTATATTAGTTGCGTGAGCTGAGTAGTTCCGTCCTGAGTCATTTCTTATTATCATGTTCGAGTTATGGCCTATTGGGCGATGTGGTATCATGTGAGGCTGTTAGCCATGTTTGGGGTAACTTGCTGTCTGAGCAGTTCATACTGGGTGAGACGAGATTATCAGACCTGGGATCAGTACGATAAGGTTATGTGAAGTGTATATTAAAGAACAAATACCATCATTCAGGTTCATAATGAAAGTGACGATTCTAGTCAAGATAAGGTATTCAAGGATTTGTTAACTCTGCAGTTGAGTGTGAATTTCTGCGCATTCCCTCCATTGTGGTTGTATTGCCAGCATTATAGCAGGGTGTATGTATATTTGTTATGAGGTGCATTGGGAGCATCAGATTCGTGGAATTTTGGCTATTAAGGTTCAGGGAGCGTCATTGTGGTCAGGTGATGAGTTGTGCGGTGCATGGTGCTGATTCAGCAAGAGTATACAGTTATGATCTGGTATATCATTGCTAGTTGGTGCAGTGCTTATACATATTGAAACTAAGCCTGGCTGGAGGAATTCCAGGTGTTTGAATGAATTCTGAGCTTATTATAACGATAAAGAAGAAATCTCCAGATTTGATCAAGCTATTGTGCTCGACTGGGTTGTGGTAGCACGCGCAGGTGCTCGAGATGTTAAACAGTGATTTTAGGTAACTCCAGAGCAGTTCTCAGCACGTTCAAGGACGAACGTCGATTTAAGTGGGGGAGAATGTAACGACCCGACCGGTCGTTTTGAGTTCTAGCGCTTCGTTCAGCAGTTTGAGGCTGTGAGCAGCTTCATTTCAGGTATTATGACCCGCGGGCGTGGTCAGAATTGAATTCCAAGGAGTTTAGAACTTATTTGGAAAGAAAATTCTCATTTCAAAAGCCTTAAGTTGGTGAAATCAACTAATATTGGAATTTTGTGTAAACGATCTCCGAATCAGGATTTGAAGATTCCAGCAGGTTAGTATGATGATTTCGGACTCGAGTGTATGTCCGCATAGGGTTTTGGATAACCCGAGAGCATTTCCGCATATATTATGGGAGTTAACATTTTAGAAGGATTTCATGAATTTGGGTTTGGAGTGCATATCAGTGAGGTTGATGTCCGTTTGGGATTCCGAGTATGGGAATAGCTCCGTATGGTGATTCTGGAGTTAGGAGCGCGATCAGAAGTGAATTCAGATGTCCGGAGGTCATTTTGAAGTCAGTTGGTTAAAGATAGAAATTTGAAGGTTTTTGAGAAATCCGGCCGGAAGTAGAAGTTTTGATATCGAGGTCGGAATGCGATTCCGAAAGTTGGGAGTGNCGAATGTCCGGAGGTCATTTTGAAGTCATTTTGGCTAAAGATAGAAATTTGATTATTTTTGAGAAATCTAGATGGAAGTGGAAGTTTTGATAGCGAGTTTAGTATGCGATTCCGGAAGTTGGAGCGGGTCTGTAATGTTGAATATGACTTGTGCGCAAAATTTGAGGTCAATCGGACGTGATTTGATAGGTTTCGGCATTGGATGTAGAAGTTTGAAATTCTAAGTTCTTAAAGAATTGGATTTGAGTGTGATTCGTGATTTCGGCGTTGTTTGATGTGATTTGAGGGCTCGAGCAAGTCCGTGTCATGTTATGGGACTAAGTCGTGTGTTTGGATGGGGTCCCGAGGGTCTCGGGTGTGTTTCAGGATGGTTTCGGGTCATTTCAGAGTGATTTGATGTTGCTGGTTTCTGGTGCTGCTGGTGTCCTATGCGATTGCAGCCTTAGCTGTGCGATCGCGGAGAAGAAATTGAGGGGCGAAGATTTTTGGCCTACGCGATCGCGGGTGTTGGTGTGCGATCGCGGTGAAGGGCTGGGCAGGCTTGTGCGATCGCAGAGAAGGAATTTGGAGGGCTGCTGGTTGGCCTACGCGATCACAGGGGGTGCAATGCGATCGCGGAGAAGGCTGGGGCTTGGCCTATGCGATTGCGAAGGCATTCCTGCGATCGCGGAGAGGAAAGGTCTGGGCAGTGTTGTTTAAAACGAGATTTTTGGCAATTCTCTTTCATTTTTCAAAAGCTATGGACGAATTTGGAGAGCTTTTCAAGAGGGATTTCATCAAGCTTCAGAGGTAATAGGATTCTACCCATTTCTAAGATTAATACAAAATTATTACATGGTTTTGATGTGGAATTGGTAGGAAAATTTGAAGAAACTTTGAAGGAAACCTAGAGTTTGGTAAATTTGATTTTAGCAACGAATTGAGCTTAATTATTGGGGTAAGTTGTATAAATGCATTAGTAAAGCTTCGGTTGGGTTCTTCTT
Source organism: Nicotiana knightiana (assembly GCA_005239525.1). Taxonomy (NCBI): domain Eukaryota; kingdom Viridiplantae; phylum Streptophyta; class Magnoliopsida; order Solanales; family Solanaceae; genus Nicotiana; species Nicotiana knightiana. The sequence continues at coordinate 30,680 of ML384036.1, read as the reverse complement.
CAAGAAATTTCGGATTCCGAGCACGTGGGCCCGAGGGCATTTTGGTCATTTCTCCGAGCGGGGTTGGGAAAGTATATAATATGAATTTGTTGTGAGTATTAGGATGCATTTTCATTCATTTGCCATTTATGTGGTAGTTTCGGAGCGTTGCGCGTTCGTTGGGGTCATCGGAAGGGATTGGAAGCCGGTGTTGGAATTTCGGAGCGAGGTAAGTCTCCTTTCTAACTTTGTGAGGGGGAATCGTCCCCCTAGGTGAATTAATTCAGCATATGCTATTATCTTCGGAGGCTACGTACGCACAAGGTGACGGGAGTCCATGTGTAGCTACTATTATGCCATGTCCTAGGATCCACTAGCATACTTCATGTGTGTTTGTGTCATGGAGTATTACTAAACTGGACAAATGAGTTTCAAAAACAAAGATTTCAGAACCTATAATTCATGTTTCTTTTAATAAAGACTTTACCATTTTCCTGAGAGAAACAATTTTCTTGATAAAAATACGAATTTATTATGTGGATATGTGCAACTTTCGGTGCCTGAGTCGCATGAGTGATTCGCGAGCAGGAAGACCCTGTATTTGTGTATGTATTCTTATGAGCACCTGAGTCGCATGTATGATTCGTGAGCAGGTTGGCCTTATTATTTTTAACCGCGTTGCATGATTGATCTGCGAGACGGGCAAATAGATGCATCTATGGTTCAAGCCGTTCGACCCTCAGCAGTGCACAATTTATGTTTATGATGGTTCGGGCCGAACGACCCTCGCCGCTGCTTGCGCATGCTATTTACTGCATAGTTGCTATGAGTTTGCCTGATGACTGGCCGGAAATATTAAGTTGTCAATTGAAATGATAGAGATTTGAAGTTATTAAAAGATTTCGGAAGAAGTTGTTCCTTCCGTCGATAAATTTTCATTTGATTAAATCACCATGTTGATTAATTGTTATTAATATGACGAAGATATAAAGTGTTAAACGTGAACGGAGTCGAAAATGTTTTATTCCTGATTTTAAATGAATTTCCCTTGATAATCATGCTTAGTGTCATACTTAAATATTCTAAATTGACCCTTAGTAAGTGTGTAATCTGACCTCTCGTCACTACCTCTCTGAGGTTAGGCAGGCGACTTACTGAGTACATGTTGTTTTAGTACTCATGCTGCACTTGTTGTGCATTTTATTGCACAGGTACTTTCATAGCAATGTGGAGGATTCTGAGACTTAGGCGAGCTGCATCATCCGGAGGCGATCCGCAGCTGACAGAGTCTCTTTCGTACTGTATTCAGTTTTATTTTAAAATTTCCTTGTCCAGTTTTATTTCGGACATGCTTTGTAATGATTATGTAAGTTCTTAAAAATTGCTCATGTACTTGTGACACCGGATTCTGGGATATGTGTTGGTTCATAATTGTTAAAGTATATTATTCAAACCATTTTCCAAATTGACAAATTTTCATTTGTTATTATGTAATAAAATTGAAAGGAAATGTTTTCATAAATGTTAAAATCGGGAAGTTATTTCAATTGATTAATGACTGGGCTTCCCTGAAATTAATGTCCGGCGCCATCACGACCTCCGGGATTTTGGGTCGTGACATAATATACAATCCCACTATCTGAAAGAAATAGATGAGAAATAAGCAAAAGAAAACTCCATGGTGCTGCCGAGGATCGTTAGGAAAAGCAGCTCACCGTGAAGTCGAGTCCAACTAAGATCAAAATCGAGCTCCGGTCTGTTAACCAGATGCACCTGCCTCAGAACCTGTACAGTTAAGTACAAAAGTGCAGCATTAGTACATAAACAAATATGTACCCAGTGAGCATCCCGCTTAACCTCGAAGAGGTAGTGACGAGAGGTCGACTTTGACACTCACTAAGGTCCAATAAAATGATTAGCAATATATAATGTCAGTAATAGACATACAAGGATGATAAAGGCAATAAGCATTTAAAATAATAGTAATTCAAATAAATACTGGAGATAAATATGCAATTTTCACTTCATTATTCTTTTCTTTCCTTTAAAAGTATATATATGTAAACACTCAAAATCCATAAAAGAATTCTTAACAATTTAACATGCGCATACATGATAAGGACAACCGGCCTGAGCCATCATAATGATCATATATGTGCACTGCCGAGGGTCGAACGGCCCGAACCATAATATATATCTTTCAATCTCGATGTGGCATATGGCCCGCTCCCATGAGAGTGGGGGAAATAATACTCTGCTCGCAGAATGTAAATTGCGAAGCGGTCACATGCACACACAATCCACACATTTATTATTCATTAATTACTTTTCGTGAAAGATTCCTTAAAATTACTTAAATTCCATGATCTCAGGAAAACATGCCGCATGTAACATTAATTCGCTAAGCATATAATTCATTTCAAGGAAAACATAAAACATAGAGTAAGACTAACTACCTGGACATAACAATAATAGCCGCTACGTACGGACTCTCATCACTTTGAACGTACGTAGCCCCCACAGTTATCACATATAGCATTTAAATCACCTAGGGGGGACAGTTCCCCCTTACAAGGTTAGAAAGGAGACTCACCTCGAGTAGAATCTACTCCCCGGACCAAGAACGCGCCCGAAACTCTGAACTCTAAACCCGAGGACTCGAAACTAGCCAAATGTTATATAAATACATTGATTTATGCTCAAAGTATGGAAATTCTCCTACTCCTTTAGTAAATTCACCATTCTTGAAGAAATTCTAAAATCCAACCTCAGGCCCGCATGCTCGGATTCCAAAATTTCTAAACGAAACACTCACCCATAGCCTAAGGATCATTAATATATGATTTTACTTGATTTCATAGCTAATTCACGGGTAAATTCTCAAATTATCGAAAACCCTAGGTTACTACCCAATTCTTGATTTTTCACTAATTAGGTGATTAAACTCAACTGGGAATTCATGCGTTAACAAGTCTTAAGATGAAATTTACTTACGTTCTAGGGGTTAGGTCGTGGAGCCTTCTTCCCAAGCTCTCAAAGCGTTTAATGGATGAAAGAGTGAAGAAAACAATAAGGAATCATGTATTTAACAAACACACTGTCTGACAGTATGTCCGCACATGCGGCTCGACGAACGCATCTTCGGTCTCGCACCTGCGAGCAAAGGCTCGCACCTGCGGAAATGAACGAGGGATCCTGGGCCCGCACCTGCGAAGTAGAGACCGCACCTGCGGAACTTTGTCGGCACCTGCGAGAAATGGCTTGCCCGCTGGGGACCGCACCTGCGAGGCTGGGACCGCAGGAGGTCCCGCACCTGAGACCGGGCAACCGCACCTGCGGTCAACACCAGAGCAGGTGCACCAGCAGCTATTTCAGCTGGTTTTTGGCCTCGTGTGGTGTCTGGAAGGCACCTGGGCCCACCCAAGCCCCTGTCAAAATATACCAACAAGTCCCAAATCATAATACGGACTCGATCGAGCCTTCGGAACACCCAAAACAACGCTAAAACTCAAAATCACACCCCAAAACCCCTAGAACCGAACTTAGAAACTTTAAGTTTTCTTTACTTCGCTAACAACGAGCCAAAATGACCTATACTACATGAAATGATACCAAATTTTGTAGGCAAGTCATAAATTACATAGTGGAACTATTCCCATTCTCGGAATTCCGTTCGTACCTCGATAACACAAAAACACGTCCCAAACCACAATAGGAACTTAAGGAACTTCTTATTTCAATATTGGTCGCTGAAATGCTCCCGGGTCATCAGAAACTCATTTCGAACATACGCCCGGGTCCGAAATCATCAAAGGAAGCTACCGGAACCGATGAAACTCAATTCCGAGGTCATTTACCCAAAATGTTGACCGAAGTCAAACTTAGCCTTAAAGACCAACCTTAAGGAACCAAGTGTTCCAATATTGCTCTAAACACTTTTGAATCCCGGACCACCCGCCCTCGCAAGTCATAAATCATAATAAGCCGCTATGGGAAGTTTCATTTAGGGGGACAGGGTCCGATAATACGAAATGACCTGTTGGGTTGTTACAGATTTGAGCTTGGTTTGAGGTAACTGGCTTGCCTAACCTTGTGTGCGGGAACTCCCCTTAGGATTGGTACTGTTTTGATATATGAGCGTCGTGTAAGTGAGGTGACGAGTGTGTACACGGGCTAATTGTTGTAAAAACCCGATTTCTACTAAGTAATAACCTGTTTTTTCCTTCTTATTTGAGTCTTATTAGCATGTGTACTATCCTGCTAGACTATAGTAGCATGCCTAGTTGCCTTAACTATATCTGAACTACGTTTAGTGAATTTACATGTTTCTCCTTATCTTGTACTTAGGCTAAATTGTAGGATTCTGTGCTGTTCTTATTGAATTCTATTGTTTGGGCTGCATATTTACTTTGGGACTATGGAACGGTATTCCGCGAGATCCCATGTTCTGCGTTATTTACTTTGGAACTACATAACAGTATTCCAGGAGATCCCCTTGTCTTGCATATTTTTTTAGGACTACGAAACGGTATTCCGGGAGATCCCCCTGCACATCTACGTTTGGGACTACGAGACAGGGTCTTGGGAGATTCCCTGTTGCCTTTATGTGTACTAAATTGATATCTCTCTATAATTTCTTTCTTTGTTTAATTTCGGTCTTTATTTTACTGCGTTATTGCATTCTACCTCACTTTATTATATATATATATATATACACACATACACACACACACCAGTAAGGCCCTGACCTAACCTCGTCACTACTCGATTGAGGTTAGACTTGGCACTTCAAGGTAAATCTGCCCGCGCCCCCAGATCCTCGGAGTCCCCCTTTATCCCCTTATGTTGATTTTTCCCTCTTTTCTATAGATAGTGATGTATAAAATAGTTAGGACACATAGAAGTTTGTGACTTACTGTGTTCCGGGTTTTGGGAAGTGTTATGTATATATTGTGAGTTGATAATTATGTACTCCGAGCGGCATTCAATTGCTTATTTAGATTTTTTTACTGTTAGTTATTAATGTTCATGCTTTCATTTTATTTCTGCAAAGTGTTAGGCTTACCTAGTCATAGAGACTAGGTGATGTCACGACAAATTTATGGAGGGAGAATTTGGGTCGTGACAGAACTTATACTGAATCTAAACTTCATTGCATATTTATATTCAAACTAAACACATAAAATCTCTATCTCTAAGAACAATATATGGTACATCAACATACAAATTAAAAACAACATACATAGTAAAAAAAAATTTCATACAACTAATTATATATTATACAACTTATTTACAACTTTCACACATTATTTCTAACCAGTTAAATACCATTACAATATCATACAAATTTTATACAATATGTCTTTTGTATATATTTTATATCTGATTTGTATATATTTTGTCTATGGTGTGTTCCTCTTCCTCTCTAAAATTACAATAAAACTTACTCTCTTAATACACTATTTATACATATCAACAACTTTATGTAAAAAGATATTATTTATAACTTAAACTAAAATTTTATACAACGTTTCATACAATATACAATTATTTTTCAACTTTCATACAACATTCAAATAAAAAAACATATATAACTACAACAGAATACAATTTACATACAACTATAATACAACTTTACAACAATTTTGCAAGTATATTGTATGTCATGTCTTCTTCTTCTTCTTCTTCTTCTTCTTCTTCTTCTTCTTCTTCTTCTTCTTCTTCTTCTTCTTCTTCTTCTTCTTCTTCTTCTTCGAGTTTCAATCTGAAATTCAGCCAAAATCAAGTCTAGTCTTCACCAAAACACCCTCAAAATTGATATAAAAACTCCAAACAATATTCCCAATTGTTTGCAACAACACCCAATCCAAACAAATTATGGTTTTTGAAAACCCAAATTCTATTTCAAAGCTTCAAAGGTTTTTAATGACTGTCAATGGATGAGAATCAACACCTTCAAAATTTATAATACTACAGAGGATTAGGAGATATTAAAATCTTCACATATGTGATAGCCCAACTAAAGCGAAGTGAATCTCCAGGATTTGCAATTTTAACTTCCTTCAGCTTTCGTCTTTTCAAATCCTAAACCGATATTCCTTATGAGTCTTCAGGCTTTGAAAGAGAGAGAGACATATTACCAATTAAATCGAAGTGAACTGTCACAACCCACCGACGGGCTGTGACGAGTGCCGAGTTCTACCTACCGAACACCCCTAAGCATACATCTAAGATATAAACTTGAAATAAGTGTAGGTTATGCATAACATCTACCCCTAAACTACTGAAAAATAATATACATGAGGAGACATACTCAAAATACATATATACATATGCATGCGGAATACAGCAGGGCGAGCTGACAAGGCCACGTACTATCCAACTATATATGATTGTCTACATACCTCTAATAGAGTGTAAAATTGTATAAAGGACGGGATTGGGCCCCGTCATACCCTTATATGTATACAAAAGTATCGTACCAAAACCCAATAGCAGCTCCGGATCAAATAGAGCATACCAACTCTCGCTGATCTAGGATCCTTAGGAGGGGACCATCAGCCTGTCTACGTGAACTTGTGGTCATGAAACACAGGCCTCCAGTCAATAGGGGCGTCGGTACGAATAATGTACCGAGCATTTAAGGCATAAAAATCTATAACGACCCGGCCGGTCGTTTCGAGAGTTATAGCCATATTTCCCCCATTTCTGTTTCTTTTGATCTTTACATGTGTATTATATATTACCGTGTTGGTTGGTTCGGGTAAGGAGTGTTTTCGGAGTGAATTGAGACACTTAGTCTCTTAATTGGAAGCTTAAGTTGGAAAAAGACTACCGGATGTTGACTTGTGTGTAAATGACCTCGGATATGAATTTTGATGACTCTGTTAGGTTTTGGACTTAGGAGCGCGTCCGGAATGTGAATTTGAGGTCTGTAGTAGAATTAGGCTTGAATTTGCGAAAGTTGGAAATTTGGTGATTTTGGTCGGCAGTGGAAATTATGATATTGGGGTCAGAACGGATTTCCAGAAGTTGGAGTAGGGTTGTGGTTCATTTTTTACTTTTATGTAAAATTCGAGGTCAATCGGACTTGGATTGATAGATTTCGGCGGCGTATGAGGAATTCTGGAAGTTTAGAAGTCCTTAGGCTTGAATCCGGGTGTATTTGGTGTTTTGATGTTGTTTTGAGTGATTCGAAGGTTCGACTAAGTTCGTATGGGGTTATAGGACCTGTTGGTATGTTTGGTTGAGGTCCCGAGGGCCTCGGATTGGTTCCAGGTGGTTATCAGATTAATTGGAGTTGAAGAATTGCAGCTGAAGGTGCAGCTACTGGTGTAACCGCACCTGCGGAATGGGGAACGCAGAAGCGAAGGAGGAGTCGCAGGTGCGGATAAGGAAGACGTCACAGGTGCGATGGAAATTTAGGGGCACGAGTGCGCAACTGGACTGCAGGTGCGGCTTGGATCCTGCATTCACGATGTGCCGAAGATGCGGTCAAGTGATTGCAGGAGAGGAGGCAGGTTTTTAATGAATATCTGTAGATGCGGAACTAGTACCGCAGATGCAGTTTTGTTGGGCAGAAAGTACAAATAGAGGACTTTGGGAATTTTCCCCATTTTCACATTTTAGAACTCGGACTTTGGGGATTTTGAGGATATTTTCCAAGTGGAAATTCGAGGTTATCACTGATGTAAGTTCCTTGAGCCTATTCATCTTTAGTAATGGTGTTTTCCCATTGATTTTACACCTAATTAGTGAGGTTTCGAAGTGAAAATTGGGGGTTTAGGGTTTGGGAATTGGAGAGTCAACTTTAGGGTTTTTGAGGGGCATTTGCGGTCGGATTTTGATAATTTTGTATGGTTAGACTCGTGAGTGAATGGGCTTTCGGGTTTTTATGATTTTCGTCGAGTTTCGAAACGTGGTCCCGGGGAGTCGGATTGGGTCAATTTCGGATTTTTGGTCTAAATTTAATAGTTTTCGTGTGGGATTGATTCCTTTGGCCTATTTTAATTGTGTTGTACTGCTTGTGGTTAGATTCAGGATGTTTGGAGGCCGGATTGAGAGGCAAAGGTATCGCGGAGTAGAGATTTGCTTGGTTTGAGGTAAGTAACGCTTTCAAAATTTATTGTTATGTGATTGGTATTGAGGCGATGCGCATGCAAAGTGACGGGCGTACAGGCGTGCACCGTGAGAATTGTGACCTGGTTGGCTCCATGGCACCGTATAGTGACTGTATCTTGTTGATGTTCCTGTTTTCACTATGTGATAAAGTAGTTGAATGATCAATCATGTTAGATACCATGTTTAGGCTTATTGCCGGAATTGTAGAGACCCAAGTGGTCGTTTCTTGTTGTCACTTTACTGCTTTTACTGATATTTTGTACGCACTCATGTACATTGATTTTATGTCATATACCAGTCTTGGTTGCTATCAATCGCATCCTCAAATTACTGTTTCGTGCTAGTTTCATGTTATTTTGAGCCCATGAGTGTGACTGGAGAGTTTGATGACTGAGGTGGGGCCGAGAGCCGATTGTGAGTGACATATACGGGGTCAGGTTGCACGCCACAACAGATATATTGATGTTATGACAACACTTGGGCTGTAGGATCCCCTCCGGAGTCTGTAACACACCCCCCAGTGAGAGCGGTTGATATGATTGAGGGATGGATCTTCCCTGGACATGGATCTTGTCCAAAGTACTTGTTACCTGGAGATGAATCTTCTCCGCAGGGCTGGATTGACCTTTTTTTCTCGATACTGGGTGACCTGTGGTCAGCATTGTATATATATTTCGGGATGGAAATTCCCTGGGCCGTATGAGCCATATACAGTACCGAGTGGTAGAGATATCGAGATTGAGAGTATTTGAGGTTGACAACACGGTGCATCACTTACAGTATATACATTGGCATGTAGTGGTAGTAGAGTTATATTCATTACATAGTACAGATCTGCTTTATTTCCCGGTTATGAATTGCCTAACTGTTTTAAGAGCATGTTTATACTTCTGCACATTTATTTCATGTTATTTACACCGGTTGAGTTCGTCACTATCTTCAATCCATAGTTTGGACTTGTTACTTACTGAGTTGGAGTACTCACGTTACCAACTGCACCTTGTGTGCAGATTCAGGCATTTCTAGTCACAGCGACGACTTGTTTAGGCATTGGAGTCTGGGACTATCGATGTAGCTACACGGCATTCGTGTACCTTAATTTCCCTCACTATTTTATCTGCATTTTGATTTTTTTCTCTAGATACTGTTGTGAATTATGTTCCGGTTATTATACGGCCATGTACTCAGTGACGCCCCGATTTTTGGGATGATTGTACCGTGTTTTGGATAAATTCTATTTTCAAAAAGGTTTTTATTTAAATGTTAAATCTTCCCGCTGTTATTTCAAAAGATGTTTTATTGTGTTGGAAACATATTGAATTTAGGCTTGCCTAGTTCTACGATAGTCGCCATCACGACAGGTTAGGTTTTAGGTCATGACAAAATCAATATATAAAAGGCATGAAAGAAACATGGAGTAAAGAACTCAACTTATAAGTCTGAATAGATATGTGAATCATGAAAAAATTTATAATGTCATGTGTATGTGTATAAATGTCATATCATGCATAGGTAAATGCGTACATAACATCATCAAGCCTCTGAGCGCATCCCGTCATATCATCTCAACCTCTGTGGGCAAAATCATAGACGTATACCAGCTGATCAGGTGGTCGTGGTGCGTATATAACGCCATAATATTTTCCCATATCCAGGTACATATAATATATGCGTATATAATGCCATCTAGTCATGGGTCAATGTATATGTATAAATTAATGGAATGCATAATGAAGTAAGTCATATAAGATCTCTTGGATTCCTATGTGGTTCTTTTTCTTTTTATTATTAATAAAACTAGATCTAGACACCTCGCTTAGTTGGTTTTCTAAAGAACAATATATATATATATATATATATATATATATATATATATATATATATATATATATATATATATATATATATATATATATATATATATATAAGACACATGGGGAATCAACAACATAGGTACTTCTAGTGCTTCTATGAATAGAGGCATTTATGAAAGTTGCGTGCTTGCTCGTTTCGTTTATATTGTATGGATCATGCCAAAAGTAAAGAAGGGATGGACTTAACATACCTGTACGATCTCTTCCTTATTACTCAACCAAGCTCAACACAACTTCTTGCATCTACAACAAGTGAAATTATATTGTCGTTAACATATAATGTCGCACCATCGTATTTGGCTAGTCGTATAGCTTAAGGAAAATCGGGAAGCAACTCCCATAATTTTAATACATCCCCAAAGACCACTAAGGGTCATCAACAACCTAATAACAACAACTATAACCAACAATAGCAACAATATAATCCAATATGAGTTTCTCTAATTATCTTAACAATCATATTGAGCGACAAGATCATTTTTACTCATAGCAAGGTATAAATTGAATCCAACTCTTACTCCATAAATTAGTTTACAACCTTCAAACATCATACTTATATGTACTATATTATTTCTAGTTCAAAACATCCACAAAATTCCTTCCAAAACAACCTCATACATCTAGCACCTTAATTTTATCGTCAATCACTTATTTTTCATCTTTTCTTCTTCAATCAACTAAATTAACATGTAGAAGAGCTTAATAACAGCATCCACAAAATTATCAAATTATTTCACAATTTTCAGCCACCACAAACCATATATTTAACCACAGAACAGACCAACAAAAAACACAACCATATCGCATGTTCTTTCAAGTGCTATCTTATGTTTTTTCACTCAAACAACACAACCAACACAAAATTAACCTTAGACACAATCAATAAGATGTTATTCATACCGTAGACAGCACCTACAACTCAAAACCCTATCTCAACTTAGCTCATAATCGTCCTCAATCACACCACAATATCATAGAAGTGTTCTCAAGTAATCTTTAACACCTTTGATGATGATTTGAGTTGATTTCCCTTGAATTTGGTTCTTGGGATCTTGGGATATGTTAGGGAGGGTTTGGAGAGCTTTTGGACGAAATTTGGGTGAGAAATGACCCGAAGTGAGGCTGAAAAATCTTTTAAAAGATGCAAGGTCGGTGGTCGTTGTTGATACCCAATTTTTCCTCAAATTATTTTCAAACTTGAATATAAGCCCTCAAAATTACTCTTTGTAATAATGAGTGTTTTGCCCTATTTTTCCTTATTTTTATTAAATTATTTTCCTATTTATTTTAATATTTCATATTTAAATAATTCATCAATTATGCTAGAAATAATTTAAAAATATTTCCCTGCTCAGTACGTTATTTATAATCATTTCTATCCAGTAAAATTCAATTATTTTACAAATTAGCCAATTGGGTCTTATTTAATTTTAATTACAGCAATTTTACAATTATAGCCCAATTGGACATTTTGTACTGTTTCAATACGAAATTTATGAATTTTTTGCACTTGATATTAGTTAATTATTTTAATTTTACCTATTTTAACTTAATTTTATTTTTATACAATTATTAGCTATTTTAACTAATTAATTATCTATTTTTAGGTGGTATTTAACATCTAGCCATGTTTATTTAAAACCTAGCCAAATTATACCCAACCCCACCTGTTCTCTAACCCAAATTCACCCCCAGCCCAATCCTAATCCATACCCGGCCCAACCCTTAATTAAATCTAAGCCGTTGATCAAATAAGATCAACGACCCAAATCCCTCCTTTCCATAATTAACTCTCACTAACCCCCCTCCCCCGGTCTCATTTTCGAGACTATTCCTCTCTCTTCGTCTCTTCATCTCTCCCTATCTCTCTGCTAATCTCTAGAAGCCTCCTTGGCTTCTCCTCTCCGATGGGGTCTGTTCACCTTCTCCGACCTGTTTCCTCACCGGAATCTATGGCACTTCATTATCTCCTGGTCATCTACCCGCCTCTCAACCACTCAGTGACATCATAGACTCCTCAGATGAACCTGGAGCGGTTCACTCACCTCCCTTTGGGTCTCTTTCCATTTTCCGACCAACCCCCAGCCGTTTGAGTAAGTTTGCAGTCTCTCCGGCTAAATCTAGGCCGTTAATGAGGTTTGCCCTCTTTTCTGGGTTCCACAAAACCCTTCCTCTGTATTTTTGGATTTTTCTTTAAGATACGTTCTATATTTACAATGCTACAAAGTTTCTTCTTGTTTTTCTCCTGAAAAATTATGTTTTAGCAATTTCGAAAACTAGGGTTTCTATACCCTGTTCTCAAAACAGTTTTCCTTTTGATTTTCTTAACATCTATGCCATGTTTAAGTAATTTTCTAATGATTTTATGTTATTTGAACTATTATCGGTGAAACCCTAAGTATTCTGGGTTGTTCTTTATTACTTGACTATGCATTTATGTGCTCTCTGCAACTCCTGCTTTGATTTATTGTTATAATCTCTAGTTTATATTGTTCTACGAGAATCTCTCTGTGTTGATAAGTTATTACTATTTGAATGCTTCATAATTCTGACCTTTACCCTACTGGCTGTTTACTTGTTGATTTATATTGATCCTTTTGTGTGAAAATCCCATGCTTGTGATGTTTTCCATAAAATACATGGTCGTATATCCTTCCTATAAGTCTGTACCAATTTTTTGAATTATTTCTATACTTGTGTGATGCTTTCCTTAATTACTTGGGATTACCTGTGATTGAATCCGAGATTCTCTTGACTGATCTCAAATTAAGGCCCAATTTTACTTTGTACACGGGTAGTTCAATTTTCCTTAATTACCCCCGCTATGTACTTGGTTTCATTTGTGCACTATGTGAATGTTTCTGCCCTAATCAGCCTTATTAGACTGATTTTCTTTCCTTATTCTGCCTTGAGTATACCGTTTGAGACTAGACTCCTTAATTAAAGGAGTCCAGTTGTCTTAATTGGTGTTAATTAATTTATTTCCATGCTTGTACACTCCTTACCTATGTGCTACTCGTTTTTCATCTCTATATAAAGAGCTGTTTTCCCTCTTTGCAAATACACTGAAAATCATACACAATATACTGATATCCATCAGCAACACCACTGAAACACACAGAGACTTGTGTAAAACTCTCTCTTTCTCATAAGAACTCTCTGCTCTACTACTGCTTCTCTTTTGCTCTTGTCTACTGTTAGCCGGCTGTAAGCCAAGGCTAACCATTGTGCTTTTATTTCGCTCTTTCATTCTGCTTGCTCATTCTCACTGGTATGTCCTATTTTAAATTCAAAGCTTCATCAACAATATGATTCTCTTCGTTTCAATTCTTATTATTCCTAGCCTGTTTCTATTTATGATTCTTTGGTGAAACTTGTGATTAGACTACATCATCAGCATACTATTATGTTCTCCCTTTTCCTTGACCTGTGTGTTTTTGAGCATAACTTATCAGCTGCTTTCATGATTTGTGCTATACCCAATCCCTTCTCCCTCTTCTATGTGGTATATAGTGTCTGGTTTATGGCTATGTCAGTGCAAACAATCTTTGAACATGCCTAAACCATTCCTATACCCCTACTGAGTCATTTACAGTTATATGTTATACATGTCCCCACTCCCACTGATCCCTGCTTGTAGTGTTTAAACCTGTTGTGATCCTGTGTGTGCATTTGAATATTGTTCTGAACTGTTACTTACCACTTTTTTTTCAAAACTGTTTTATCAAGAAAACTCTCAGGTTTATGAAATGTTTTCAAAACTCTTCTTTTAAATTCACCTCTTGGCACTTCACACTATTCCTAAAAACTTAGGTTCCACCCTCTCAGTGTGAGCATTGCTCAGGGAACCTTTGAGTTCCCTTTGAACTTTGACACACTGAGGCTGGGAACTGCACTTGATTAATTTGGGCAATTTTATCTGGGTGCTGGTGTTAGCCAAGGACCCACGGGGGCCCTAGGGAGCTTTGCCGCACCCAGACCATGTAAGGCTGTGAAACTCGAAATATTGAGGTTGGAAGAATGGGCCTGATTGAAAGCTCCCTATACAAGTAGCTTCTTGTTTACTTCTAATGATGTAATTCATTATTCTTGGCTTGTAAAAACTTGTAAACAGATATTTGGGCTGGATAGTGAATGTGGGAGGGGGTTACACATGTTTAGTATAGTAATGGGTAGAGATCATGACCATAGGATTTATTTCCCTGTGTGTGCAATAGAAATCCTGCTTAGGACATGCATTAGAAATCATGCTTAGGTTCTTATTTCAGCATATATATATATATATTATATTCATGACATCTCAGAAGCCCTGCCACAATTAACAACTCTAATAAAGTAATAAAACTGCCATAATGTTACTGCTGCTGCATCTTCATAAGCACCACATTTAGAAACCATATTTTAGGCACTCATGTATGCATTAGATACCATGTTCCTTAGGATTTTTCACTTTCATCATGTCTGTTTTCAACTATACTCTGTTAAACGCCTAGCTAATATGTATCTAATCTAATAATCTTGCTAAAATATGATTAATCAATTTGAAACATTTCTGCAAATGTACTACCCTGCACATCTTTAAAATCAGAGCTAAAACCTGCATGTTCAACTTTAAAACAAATAGGCAGTGTATACGCCCGCTTAGGCAAACCTTAGGCCTAATACGTACTAAAACCAAATTAATCATTTTCGACTTGGTTGATATTAGAACTAATTAGTCTCTTTTGAAATACTTAAAATTTTGCTACCTTCACTCTTGTTTTTATCCCTTTATGAAGTTCACCCAATTTTTCCTAAAACCCCTACTCTATTTTCAAATCACTGATCATGCATTCACTTCCTCTTTGCTGAAGTTTATTAGACTCATGCTCCGTGTGTTTTTCGAATTACTGGATTTTTAATTAGTTCACTCTCTTCAAGATCATTCTGTTTGAATCCTTGTTCTGTTTTAAAATTATTGGGTTTTGAAATTGTGCACTCACTCTCTTTTATTACCGAAACTCTTTTAAACTACTGATTCTTGTCCTATTTTGAATTATTGGATTTCAAAGTAAGTCATTCCTATTTGAAATTACTATGCTTTATTTAAAATCTTGCTTTACTTCTCATTACAGATTTTCTAAAAGTTATTCGTCTCTTTTTATTGAAGGCTTCTAAACTGCTACGCACCTTTCAATTCCTGGTATTGTCTTTAAATTACTAGATTTTTAATCAATCACTCTTCTTAAAACTATTCTGTCCTTTTAAACTTCCTACTTTATTACTGAGTTTCAAGAAACCCAAAACCTACTGTTTTCCAATTTGAGACCTTGGTTGTGTTTGAGACGTGCTATTTATATGTTTACCTGTGGAGGGATCTATGATCCCTTTAACTGCCTTTATGTATTCCCATATCTGTAGTCCTATTTGTTTTACATGTCGCTTAGAATTTTATCCTTTTAAAGCCTAGGGGTTTAGCCTAGTATTCACATTGTAGGATTAGTAGTCCAACACGTGCATTGTAGAATTTTATCCTTTTAAAGACTAGGGGTTCAACATAGTACTCACATTCAGGACTTATAAGATGGGACGGGTAATAGCATGCAATAAGCTTTCGTGACCAGCACGCACTTCTTTAAATAACCTCTACGGAGTGGGAAGGGTAGAATACGAATATGATGACTGGTGTGCTAATACCACGTGTAGCCCCTCATTGAGGATGTGACATACTGGGTATTGCATTGATGTGATCCATATTACTTTAAACCTAGGACAATTCTTTTCAAATGTTTTTACTCTAATGTTTCCCAAAACCTTTAAAGATTTTCATACTTGTTTGAAATCCCCTCTTATATGAACCTTACTTGCTATTTGTTTACCGTCCAAATTCACAAAAAATCTTGGCTGGGACCCACAATTGTGGATCTTGAGGGGTTCCTAACACCTTCCCCTTAGGATAACTTTAAGCCCTTACCCAATCTCTGGTAATGCAAACTAGTTCATGAGTTATCTACTCTAGGTGCCCTAACGCACCACAAAATCGTTAGGTGGAGACTCTTCCTTAAACCTCTTCCTTTAAGGAGTTGTCAAGAATGTCATAAACCCGATCTCTCTGCACCTAACCCGTGTGTAGGAAAAAAAGGGGGGCACGACAGCATGGCGTCTCTGCTGGGCATCTTCCCTAGGCTTACACCATTACAGGTTGTCTTGTGAATTTGGACCTTTAATTTCTATTTAAATGTTTATACCCTTTCCTATTCCCCGTTATTTGTTATTAACTGTTTAATTCCGCAAGTATTTCGCCTAAACAAAAACTAACGTATCTTCATGTTTCCTTTGTAACCGCTTTCAATTATAACTACCGTATTACCTTACCGCTTTCCTCAAATGTGAAAATACATGCCTACTTATTTAAATGTTATTTATTGCATACCATGCTCCGCATTCATATTCCACTCGTGCCAAACAAAAATCCGATAGCAACGCTTACAATGAGTGGTTGTGCTATTCCAATATTACTACCCCTAAATTCAGAAAGGCATATTTGCGGTAAAACTAGTCGACCAGCGGTGCAGTCGATAGTTCCATGCCTTCCCCCTTGAGTTGTCCGCTCAAGGGTACTGGTCTAAAACCCCATAGAAACCTTATTCTATTGTATGTTGCATGCATCATGGTCAAACCTAGCCAGGCTAACGTGTTGTCCACACAACAACCTTTAAGATAGCCTTGTCCAAAGTCCATTGGGTTCCCTGGAACCCAAACGAACGCCTTCACGTTCTGTGCATTTATTTGGAGAACTAAATGCTCATGCTAGTTATTGATGTTAAATAGTCGAGTCTGGTGGGGGTAAGGGCCTAACCTGTTTGTTTTGCAGAAATGAGGCACGAGGTCCCCAGATTCGGAGTGGTCACCAATATCCACCCCAAACTACTAAACTGGTGGGAGGATCTTCACTCTAGTGGCAAAACAGTCGTCAGAAAACACTTGGGCAACCTGCCCTCTCTTCTGTACATTCAACCTAACAACATGATGATAGAAGCTGCTACCCTGTTCTGGGACTATGATCGGTCGGTCTTTCCCTTTGGAAACAATGAGATGACACCATTTCTAGAGGATATAGGAGGGTTAGCTGGTTTATCTTGGGAGTCCCCAGGGTTATTGATGCCTGAAAACCGTACAGGCCGAGGTTTTCTCAAGATGAAGGGACTAAAGAAAAATCCAGACTTGGTCTGCTTGAAAGACTCGTATATCCCCTTTGACTATTTGTACGAGAGGTATGGTCATATCCAGTCTTACCGCACTCATCAGGAAAAGTTCGCCCTTACTTCTCTAGGGCACATTCACCGCCGGGTATTCGTCTTTATAGTAAGCTTCTTGGGTCTTATGGTGTTCCCGACAAAGAAAGAAAGAATCCACACCAGGTTGGCTATGGTTACCAGGACTTTGATGGAAGGGATTGACGGGCAGGACTTCAGTATCGTGCCAATGATCATTTCTAACATATACCGAGCCTTGGAAAAATGTCAACGAGGGGCAAAACATTTCGAGGGTTGCAATCTGTTACTCCAGCTGTGGCCCACTGAGCATTTTCAAAAGGGCGACTACCGTCAGGACATCCATAGGAGAATTTGGGATGATCATATTGCTTTCCATCATCCAAAGCGTATGAACTACATCCCCAACATGTTTGCTCAACCGGAAATGGCTAATGGATGGGTCGAGTTACTAGGAAACTTGACCGAGGATCAGATTCAGTGGATGTTTGAGTGGTTCCCAACCGACGAGTTCATCATCCAAACTCGAGACACCCCATATCTGATATTGATTGGTCTAAGAGGGACGTATCCTTACATCCCGATTCTAGTCATGAGGCAGGCAGGAGGGAAGCAAGTTATACCAAGGATCGAGAAGATGAGTCATCTCAGGGCAGATTTCCAAAACGACGACAACCCTCATAAGTGCCAAGCTCGGCATTTGTGGCACTGCAAGATCCGGTTAGAAAAGGACACTATTGAACCCGACAGGTATCATGCTGGTTACTATCCTTATTATCTGGGATGGTTGGAAGATAACTAGGGTGGAAGTATCGAGCCAGGGTTTTCTCGAGGCCACAGGGTCATAGATGAGAAGGCCGAGGCAACGACTAGACTCAACCAGTTGCACAAGAGGCTCCGTGATTGTGAAGAAGATCATCACAAAATACACGAGGCCAACAAGAAGCAGATAGAGGAATGGAAAGACATGGCCATCACCTCCACCAGAGGCTAGCACACTTGGAGCGATGCATAGTCGACTTAGAGGAGAAGTTCATTAGGAGGATCGAGACCTGTCAGAAGGCCAAGGGAGCCGAAGGAGGAATTCTAGCCAGGACCTACTTGCTGCTGGGACTCCGCGAGATGGGGACGTTGATCAAGGCGAGCAGAGATGCCGAGTCTTGGGAAGGTCCTTCAGGGACCAAGTAGATAGGATTGTCTTTACTTTGCCTTCTGATGTAATAAGGCCACTGGCCATTAGTGACATTTTATATTTTTCGCATTCTTAGAGTCGTGTTGGATTTTTCTATTTTATTATCAATAAAATGAGGAATTTAGCATCTTAAGTTCTCCAAATTAATTTGTCTCTAGGCCTACCTCGGGCTCAAGAGGTTCCCCAATTTAGGATACGCTTTACATTTCTGCACTACGTGTCTAAATATCGCAATATTTTATGACTCCTCACTAACTTCATTACTTTTTTATTTTTGTTTTCTTTATTTATTATTCCCCTCCCCAAAGGTTAGTTCGCGCATTTTGGCATCCTCCGCCTACCGCACAAGATCGAAGGGCCCTCCTCCTACTCCTCCTCCTAGTCCTCCCAAAGGAAAAAGCAAGGGTAAAACTAAGATGGCAGAGGCAAGCAGCATAAAAAAATACAACAGGGGTGAACATGTTGAGATCGTTGATGGTCGAGGTATTCAGGTTCTGCAAGAGGGTATGTCTCCACTGGAGAAGAAGTTGCTGAAGTTCCAAGATGAACTTGACCAAGTCAAGAATTTGGCTCACCTATAACTTTCCCTCAATGTTACGGATGTCCACTTCCCAAATGCTCCAAACCCCACTTTACCACAAAACATCCCTAAATAACCGAATCACCCCAAGGACCAAGTCCCGCCAGCACAATGCAATGCCTGTCACCATAACACTCCACCTCTCCAGGATCAGACAAAAGACCACTTCCAGGCCTACAATAATCCCATTTATGTGGAAACCGTGGCCCATTCCACACCGCATACCCCTGAGTTTGACGAGAAGGATAGGCATCAGGAATTTGGCCCTGGAACTCAAGAAGTTGACCAACCGAGTTCAGGGCGTCGAAGGAGTTAAAGGGATTGAGAGGTTGAACTACGAAGATCTTTGCATACAACCTGATGTCGAATTGCCTGAGGGGTACAAACCTCCTAAGTTCGAGATGTTCGATGGTACTGGTGATCCAAGAGTCCATTTGAGAACTTACTGCGACAAATTGGTTGGCCTGGGAAAAGATGAAAGAATCTGCATGAAACTCTTTATGAGGAGTTTGAAAGGAGATGCACTGTCCTAGTACATCAGTCAGGATCCAAAGAAATGGACTAATTGGGTAAGCATGGAAACAGACTTCATGGATCGATTCAGGTTTAACACGGAGAATGCTCTGGATGTATTCTACATTCAGAAGTTAAAGAAGAAGCCAACAGAGACCTTTCGCGAGTATGCTACTCTTTGGAGGTCAGAAGCTGCCAAGGTTAGGCCAGCCTTAGAAGAGGAACAAATGAAGAAATTCTTTGTACGAGCTCAGGATCCTCAATATTACGAGCGTCTGATGATGGTCTAAGGTCACAAGTTCTTTGACATCATAAAATTGGGAGAGCGAATCGAAGAGGGCATAAAAAGTGGTATGGTTACCAACTTTGAAGCTTTACAGGATACTAATAAAGCTCTGCAGTCAGGTGGTGTGTCCAAGAAAAGGGATGTGGGAGCCATACTGGTTGCCCAACAAGCCAAGTCCCCGCCCAAATACCAAGTATATCCAGCACCCTCATTCACATACCAACCAACTCCAAGTTACCAAGCACCTTCACCTCAATACCAAGCACCCTCACCCGCATATCAAGCTCCACCACCCACATATCAGCCTACCTCGCCCAGATACTCCTAACCAGCCCCCGTTTACAATGCCTACAATTTCCAACCTTCTCACTACCAATCACCACCTACTCGCCAAAACTTCCCAAGACTTCGCCCTAACTTCGACGGTCGCCCTCCAAAACAGTATACTGCCATAGCCGAGCCCATTGATCGACTATATGAAAAAATCAAAGCCACCGGTTACGTCACACCCATTCCTGCTGCCACCCCTGAGAACCCTTCTCAGTGGATCAATCCAAACAAATCATGTGCTTACCACACTGGCATGAAGGGACACACCATCGAGGAATGTCGTTCCTGAAAGACAAGATACAAACCCTCATAGACAACAAGATCATTGTATCCAAGGACCCTGCTCCTATTGTTTGCAATAATCCACTGCCAGACCATAAAGGTGGTGTCCATATGATTGAAGTAGATGATGATTGGGATCCTGAGGGATCAATTGGGATGATTGCAGAGGGTGATCCGAAGAAACCCACAATTACTCTAAACCCAATTGTGGTTCAGATGCAGCCATCCGAGGATGCTGAGGTAAACATGTCCATTCCACTCGAGTTTGAATCGAGACCGCCCGCAAAGGAAAAGGCCCCAGTGCCAACCGAAGTTGAGTTTGTACGGCCACTCGAAGTAGCAGTCCGCCCGCCTATCACATATACTCCGGTGGGAATGAGGATGACCACACCTATTCCAGTGGCAATGTCAACAACGCCACCCTTTTACTCAAATGCCATCCATTGGGACTACACAACTGAAGCAAGGATAAAGGGTAAAAGCAAGTCTGAGGAAGCCATTGCTGCACAAGATATGACCAGAACTGGCAGAGTTTATACCCCTGAACATTTGGCTAAATCTAGCAAGCAGGCTGCCAACCATCCTCCCACCATTGATACAGGTTCAAACGATCATTGGAGAAAGATCCAAGCCAAGGAGTACTCAATCCTTAACCAGTTGAACAAGACACCATCTCAGATATCTATCCTCTCTCTATTACAGAATTCTGAGAATGAGCGCCTTGCTGAGAGTGCTGAGTGAGGCATACGTACCAGAAAATATCACTAGCGGAGAGATAGCAAACATGGTGGGCCAAGTTCTGGAAAGCCACAAGACTACTTTCCATGAAGACAAATTGCCGCCCGAGGGGTTAGGGCATAATAGAGCACTGCATATCACTGTGCAATGTAAGGACCACTTCATTACAAGGATCTTAGTTGATGGGGGTTCCAACCTCAACATTTGTCCGCTGATCACACTCAAGAAATGGGGCAAAAGTCTGCATGATATAAAAGAAGGAGAGATCAATGTAAAGGCGTTCGATGGTTTGCAGAGGTCCACTATGGGAGAAATCACCTTATGCCTACAGATGTGACCAACCTGGTTCGATGTAGACTTCCAGGTGATAGACGTGCCCGCATCCTACAACTTGCTGTTAGGGCGACCTTGGATACACGTCGCTGGGGCCGTGGAATCAACCCTACATCAAGCGTTGAAGTTTGAATGGAATCATCAAGAGGTAATCATTCATGGAAACGGTAGCAACCATATCTACGGTCGCCAGACTTTTTCGGTCATTGATGGGAGAAGGAAGCTGGGTGGAGAAATATACCACAACATTGAATGAGTTAACGCCATTGATAAGGACAAATGGTTGGACAATAAGATCGAGAGCATCTTGAATTGGAAAGGATACGGTCCAGGGAAAGGGCTCGGTAAAAATCTCCAGGGAATAACGATGCCAATAACACTCAAAAAGCACAGTACCACTTTCGGGCTGGGGTATGAGTACACGTGGAAGGAATTCAAGGACTGGTCGACACCATGGCACAATCCTTACTACCCATTGGAGCAGCCGATACCTCACATGGAGCAAACTTTCCAGCAAGCTGATATCATCTACGGTACGGACGAAGAGGAAGCAATAGCGGCAATGAGGGATTTATTTCTGGACGATGAGGACATGGGCTGTTTTCTCATTATTGAAGAAGAGAGGGAGGAAGGCCCTTCCATATAGGTCGTGAGCAAAGGATCATATCTCAAGAATTGGTCTGTCAGGACGACCAAAGCCCGTCGAGCCTCGGGGTAGCAAGGCTAACAAAACAAGCATTTATTTACAGCTTATTTATTTAAAAGATTTTCTTCCTTTTTGCATTTTTGATTTCTGCAAGAAAGAGCTCCTATGTTCAAACGATTATTCAATTTATCAAAGCATTTGCAGTTTCTCTATAATCGTATATTTACTTGCTATTGTTTTTCTCTCCATTACTTTATTTACACAGCATTACTATTACTTATCTTGATGAACCGACGACTGTGACATGCAATGAGGCAACGCAAAAAATGGATTACGATTCAGACGATGATGATATACCTGAGGATATTGTTAAAGAGGTTGAGAACTTTGAGAATAGACCTAAGTCTAACTTGGACGAGACTGAGGTTGTCAACCTGGGAAACGCAGAGAACATCAAAGAAACACGCATCAACGTTCATCTGTCGCCATTAGAAAAGGATGAATATACAGAGTTTTTAAGAGAATATAAGGACATATTCGCCTGGTCATATGATGACATGACTGGCCTCAGTACATCTATTGTGGCCCACAAGTTTCCAAACGATCCGACATGCCCATCGGTGAAGCAAAAGCTCAGGAAGTTCAAACCAGACATGAGCTTGAAAATCAAAAAAGAGGTCACCAAGCAGATCAACGCCAGGGTTCTCCGGGTGGTGGAATACCTGACATGGTTAGCCAACATTGTGCCTGTGCCAAAGAAAGATGGGAAGGTTAGAGTCTGTGTCGAATACCGGGATCTCAACCGGGCCAGTCCGAAGGATGACTTTCCCTTGCCAAATATACACATCATAATTGACAACTGCCCCAAGCATGAGCTGCAGCCCTTTGTAGATTGTTTCGCTGGCTACCATCAGATTTGGATGGACGAGGAAGATGCTGAGAAAACGGCATTCATTACTCCGTGGGGAGTGTATTGTTACAAGATGATGCCATTCGGTCTGAAGAATGCAGGGGCCACCTACATGAGAGCTATGACTACTATATTTCATGATATGATTCACAAGGAGATTCAGGTATATGTGGACGATGTCATCATCAAATCAAAGGAAGGCGTTGACCATATGGAAGATATGAGGAAGTTCTTCAATAGGTTAAGGAAGTACAATTTGAAAATTAACCCTGCAAAGTGTGTATTCGGGGTTCCTGCTGGCAAGTTGCTGGGGTTCATTATCAGTCGCCGAGGAATAGAACTGGATCCATCAAATCCATCCAAGAATTGCCGCCGCCAAAGAACAAGAAGGATGTTATGAGTTTGCTGGGGAGGCTCAATTACATCAGCCGGTTCATAGCCCAGTTTACCGTCATTTGTGAACCAATTTTCAAGATGCCGAGAAAGGATGCTGCAACCAAATGGACCGAGGATTGTCAAAAGGCCTTCGATAGAATCAAGGAGTAACTCTTAAAACCACCAGTCCTGGTACCACCCAAGCAAGGTAGACCTCTGTTACTTTACCTTGCTGTGTTAGATGGAGCTTTCGGTTGCATTCTTGGGCAACATGACAAAACAGGAAGGAAAAAGCATGCCATTTACTATCTTAGCAAGAAATTCACTCCATATGAAGCCCGGTACTCTTTATTGGAACTCACTTGCTGTGCTCTGACTTGGGTCGCACAAAAGTTGAGGCACTATTTCTGTGCATATACAACGTACCTCATATCAAGGATGGATCCGTTGAATTACATCTTCCAGAAGCCCATGCCTACTGACAAACTGGCCAAATGGAAAATCCTATTAAGTAGTTAGACATTATTTACGTGACTCAGAAGGCGGTCAAGGGACAAGCATTAGCAGATCATCTCGTTGAAAATCCTGTGGACGTGGAATACGAACCATTAAAAACGTATTTTCCCGATGAAGAAGTGTCATTTGTAGGAGAGGATATTACAGAATCCTACGATGGTTGGAGGACATTCTTTGATGGGGCCGCAAACTTCAAAGGCGTAGGTATTGGGGCAGTCTTAATATCAGAAACCGGTCAGCACTATCCAGTATCCGCCAAACTCAGGTTCCCCTGCACCAACAACATGGCTGAATATGAGGACTGCATCTTGAGGCTCAACTTGACCATCGACATGAACGTTCGGGAGTTATTAGTGATTGGTGATTTAGACCTATTGATACACCAAGTACAAGGAGAATGGGCGACCAAGAATTCCAAGATACTGCCATATCTACATCGTGTACAGGAGTTGAGAAATAGGTTCACAAAGATAGAGTTCCGGCACATCCCCAGAATCCAGAATGAGTTCGCCGATGTATTGGGTTCCTTGTCATCTATGATCCAGCATCCAGACAAAAATTTCATCAATCCCATCCCAGTGGGGATCCACAATCAACTGCCCTATTGTGCCCATGTTGAACAAGAAGCATACGGAAAGCCTTGGTTTCATGATATCAAGAAGTACTTGGCAAAAGGAGAATATCCAGAACTTGCAAACGCTACTCAGAAACGCACACTTAAAAGGTTGTCAAACAATTTCTTTCACAGCGGAGGGATCTTGTATAGGAGGACTCCTGATTTGGTTTACTAAGGTATGTCGAAGCAAAAGAAGCAACAAAACTATTGGAGGAGATACATGCTGGTACATGTGGTCCTCATATGAACAGGTTCGTTCTAGCAAAGAAGATACTTTGGGTCGGTTATTTCTGGATGACCATGGAAATGGATTGCATCCAGTATGTCCGGAAACGCCACCATTGTCAGATACATGGGGATATGATAAAGGTACCTCCCAGAGAGCTTAATGCAACAAGTTCGCCATGGCCGTTCGCCGCTTGAGGCATGAATGTTATTGGACCAATCGAGCCTGCCGCCTCCAACGGACACAGGTTTATTCTGGTTGCCATTGATCACTTTACTAAATGGGTCGAAGCAACATCTTACAAAGCTGTTACTAAGAAAGTCCTGGCCGACTTTGTCCGCGACCGCATAGTTTATCGATTTGGAGTTCCAGAGTCAATCATTACCGACAATGGTTCTAATATCAACAGTGACCTGATGAGAGCCATGTGTGAAACCTTCAAGGTCAAATACAAGAATTCCACAACATACAGATCTCAGATGAGTGGAGTCGTTGAGGCTGCCAACAAGAATATCAAGAAGATATTAAGAAAGATGATAGAGAAGCACAGGTAATGGCATGAGAAGCTATCATTCGCCTTACTGGAATACCGCACCACATTCCGCACATCAACTGGTGCAACGCCTCACATGTTGGTTTATGGTACAGAAGTCGTTATTCCTGCCGAGGTCGAAATTCCATCCCTTAGAATCATACAAAAAGCCGAGCTCAACGATGCAGAGTGGGTACGAAACCGTTATGAGCAATTGGCCCTCATAGACAAAAAAAGAATGAACGCAGTTTGTCATGGTCAGCTATATCAGAACAGAATAACCAGAGCCTTCAACAAGAAAGTTAAGTTGAGACGATTCACAACGGGGCAGTTGGTGTTAAAGAAGATCTTTCCTCACCAAGACGAAGCAAAAGGGAAATTCTCTCCCAATTGGCAAGGCCCGTACATGGTTCACCGAGTACTGATAGGAGGATCACTCATACTTGCAGAAATGGATGGAGACATCTAGCGAAAGCCAATCAACTCAGATGCAGTCAAGCGCTACTATGTGTAACTTTCATGCTTTTATCAAATGTTGTAAATTGAACTACACCTGACTTGATTCCCGTTTAAGAGGGAATACATAGGCAGCCCTATAGGTTCAGTCACATTTTAATAAAAATTTCATTTCCCCCACGAATTGAAACTGGAGTGGAATTTTTAGGAGGGACC
Organism: Nicotiana knightiana; assembly: GCA_005239525.1. NCBI lineage: Eukaryota > Viridiplantae > Streptophyta > Magnoliopsida > Solanales > Solanaceae > Nicotiana > Nicotiana knightiana. Next base: position 4,706 of record ML384036.1, on the reverse strand, counting down.
TTAAAATTTCGAAGCAAATGCAGCCGAGCACCGCACAAGCAACAACCAGAAGCATTCACCCATCAAACTGGGTCAGAATTTTAAGGAGGACCCTCAATATTCCATAGCAAGAGAGGTTGCAATGTCTTGAACCGCGTCGTGGTTGTCGGTTCATCCAAAGAAATTTCTTTAAATTATATGTTATATTTTTATAAAACCATGCATATTTTCTTCTCAAAATAGCTTGTTTAGCAACGCTACCCGTGTGATATGAACAACGAAGTCCTCGTTATCAAGTAGACAGGCCGAGCCGAGCCAGTGGGGATGAGAACTAACCCTCCCCTTTACAGAACTCACAATTTTTCTTTGGATGCAGGCACAGAGACGGCAAAATCCCAGACCACATTACTATCTTCGCAAGATGCATATTTCTTAAGGACACGCTCTCAAACTCGTCGCACATGCCGACGCTTACTATTATCGCAAACAACGATTATTCACCACAATCGTATCATCGCAGTTTATCATCAGCTAAGAACTCTTACTGTCGTTTATTTTCCAACACTACATAAGGCTATCCTGCCTTTCGAGACTAAATGTTGTCTCCCCCTGCATTTTATTTCTTGCACTGCATAAGGCTATCATTCTGCCTTCCGAGGTTCTACGCTACCTCCCCTGCATTGCATAAGGCTATCATTCTGCCTTCCGAGGTTCCACGCTACCTCCCCTACATTTTTATTTTCCGCATTGCATAAGGCTACCATTCTGCCTTCCGAGGTTCTGCGCTACCTCCCCTGCATTTTATTTCCTGCATTGCATAAGGCTACTATTCTGCCTTCCGAGGTTCCACGCTACCTCCCTCTGCATTTTATTTCTTGTACTGCATAAGGCTACCATTCTCTCTTCCGAGGTTCCATGCTACCTCCAATTTACTTTTTCAGAGCAACCACCTTTCATGACATTACTTATTTATGCTTCTCTCGGGCTAAGCTCTACCCCTCTTTTCTTTCACAAATCGCAAGACTAAACTCTGTTTTGTTAGCATAATACTACTGCATTCTTCATGTCCTAAAATATCGCCAACTTGTCCAAAGGCGTCATCGTTCGGAGGCACCATCTTCATGGCCTGAGAACATCATTTCATGGCCTGAGGATCTCGTTTATTCAACTTGCATATCATTATTCAAAGGCACCATGGTTCGGAGGCACCATACTCATGGCCCGAGAACGTCATTTCATAGCCTGCGAATCCCGCACCAAGTGATTCATGGCCCAGGACATCATGGTCTAAGGACAATCATCCTCAATTTTCCAAAGACAACATTCATAGTCCAACGGGAACTTGCATCATGTTTATATTATGCACGATATATGCTTGTTATTTATTTGCAGGTAATCCGGCCGGAACAGCCAACCAGGCAGGAGTGGACCGCTCCAGTTCTCCGATACAACCCCGTAAGACCTTCCTATTTTACCTTTCCTCGCACCCTGCGTCCGTTCTTGTGAAACATCACCGGTATATTTCGCCGATGATTCTGGAACTAAATACGGCCTGATTCCTGTAATACCAGGGATATGTAGGCAGCTCAGAATCCAGGGTGCAGCCTAATTCTCTCCCACTGTTTGCTCTCGGTCAAAATTGGCCATCATATCTTTACCCCACAACTTTTTCATCCTTCTCGGGTAAAGAGGGGCAGCTGTTGATACCCAATTTTTCCTCAAATTATTTTCAAACTTGCATATAAGCCCTCAAAATTACTCTTTGTAATAATGAGTGTTTTTCCCTATTTTTCCATATTTTTATTAAATTATTTTCCTGTTTATTTTAATATTTCATATTTAAATAATTCATAAATTATGCTAGAAATAATTTTAAAATATTTCCCTGATCAGTACGTTATTTATAATCATTTCTATCCAGTAAAATTCAATTATTTTACAAATTAGCCAATTAGGTATTATTTAATTTTAATTAAAGCAATTTTACAATTATGGCCCAATTGGACATTTTGTATTGTTTCAATTCGAAATTTATGCATTTTTTACACTTGATATTAGTTAATTACTGTAATTTTACCTATTTTAACTTAATTTCATTTTTATACAATTATTAGCTATTTTAACTAATTAATTATCTATTTTTAGGGGGTACTAGCCACATTTATTTAAAACCTAGCCAAATTATACCCAACCCCACCTGATCTCTAACCCAAATTCACCCCCAGCCCAATCCTAATCCATACCCCGCCCAACCCCTAATTAAATCTGAGTCGTTGATCAAATAAGATCAACGACCGAGATCCCTTCTTTCCATAATTAACTCTCACTAACCCCCCCTCCCCCGGTCTCATTTTCGAGACTCTTCCTCTCTCTTCGTCTCTTCATCTCTCTCTATCTCTCTGCTAATCTCTAGAAGCCTCCTTGGCTTCTCCCCTCCGATGGGGTCTGTTCACCTTCTCCGACATGTTTCCTCACCGGAAGCTATGGCCCTTCACAATCTCCTTGTCATCTACCAGCCTCTCAACCACTCAGTGAAATCCTAGGCTCCTCATATGAACCTGGAGCAGTTTACTCACCTCCCTTTGGGCCTCTTGCCATTTTCCGTCAACCCCCGACCGTTTAAGTAAGTTTACAGTCTCTCCGGCTAAATCTAGGCCGTTCATGAGGTTTGCCCTCTTTTCTGGGTTCCACAAAACCCTAGTCCTCTGTATTTTTGGATTTTTCTTTAAGATCCGTTCAATATTTACAATGCTACAAAGTTTCTTCATGTTTTTCTCCGGAAAAATTCTGTTTTAACAATTTCGGAAACTAGGGTTTCTATACCCTATTCTCAAAATAGTTTTCCTTTTGATTTTCTTAACATCTATGCTATGTTTAAGTGATTGTGTCATGATTTTATGTTATTTGAACTATTATCGGTGAAACCCTAAGTATTATGGGTTGTTCTTTATTACTTGACTATGCATTTATGTGCTCTCTGCAAGTCTTGCTTTGATTTATTGTTATAATCTCTAGTTTCTACTGTTCTACGAGCATCTCTCTGTGTTGATAAGTGATTACTCTTTGAATGCTTGATAATTTCGACCTTTACCCTACTGGCTATTTACTTGTTGATTTATATTGATCCTTTTGTGTGAAAATCCCATGGTTGTGATGTTTTCCTTAAAATACATGGTCGTATATCCTTCCTATAAGTCTGTACCAATTTTTTGAATTATTTCTATACTTGTGTGATGCTTTCCTTAATTACTTGGGATTCCCTATGATTGAATCCGAGATTCTCTTGACTGATCTCAAATTAAGGCCCTATTTTACTTTGTACACGGGTAGTTCAATGTTCCTTAATTAGCCCACTATGTACTTAGTTTCATTTGTGCACTATGTGAATGTTTCTGCCCTAATCAGCCTTATTATACTGATTTTCTCTCCTTATTCTGCCTTGACTATACCGTTTGAGACTAGACTCCTTAATTAAAGGAGTCCAGTTGTCTTAATTGGTGTTAATTGATTTATTTCCATGCTTGTACACTCCTTACCTATGTGCTACTAGTTTTTCATCTCTATATAAAGAGCTGTTTTCCCTCTTAGCAAACACACTGAAATTCACACACAATACACTGATATCCATCATCAACACCAGTGACACACACACAAACTTGTGTAAAACTCTCTTCTCTACTACTGCTTCTCTTTTGCTCTTGTCTACTATTAGCCGGATTTAAGCCAAGGCTAACCATTGTGCTTTTATTTCGCTCTTTCATTCTGCTTGTTCATTCTCACTGGTATGTCCTATTTTAAATTCAAAGCTTCATCAACAATATGATTCTCTACTTGTTTCAATTCTTATTATTCCTAGTCTGTTTCTATTTATGGTTCTTTTGTGAAACTTGTGATTAGACTACATCATCAGCATACTATTATGTTCACCCTTTTCCTTGACCTGTGTGTTTCTGAGCATAACTTATCAGCTGCTATCATGATTTGTGCTATACTCAATCCCTTCTCCCTCCTCTATGTGGTACTTGGTGTCTGGTTTATGGCTATGTCAGTGCAAACAATCTCTAAACATGCCTAAACCATTCCTATACCCCTACTGAGTCATTTATAGTTAAATGTTCTACATGTCCCCACTCCCACTGATCCCTACTTGTAGTGTTTAAACCTGTTGTGATCTTGTGGGTGCATTTTAATGTTGTTCTGAACTGTTACCACTCTTTTATTCAAATTTTTGTTTAAGCCCCTCACGCAACTCTCAGGTTTATGAAATGTTTTCAAAACTCTTCTTTCAAATTCACCTCTTGGCACTTCACACTATTCTTAGAAACTTAGCTTCCACCCCCTCAGTGTGAGTAATGAGGGGCTATGATTCATGATTTTTAGCATTATATACCTTGCATTTTATGTGCTTTAATGATAAAAATACACGTCGTAGGTGCCTAATGNGCTCAAGAGTCGAAAAGGAGCGACCCGGGACAAGCCTGGCGTTAGCCAGGCGTTTGGCTCTTAAGGCCAGGAGGTGCCTGGCGTTAGCCAGGCATTACACTTCAAACGCCAGGGGGTGTCTGGCGTTAGCCAGGCGTTACACTTCAAACGCCAGCCATGGCCAGGCGTTAGCCAGGCCTTAGCCTGCTAACGCCTGGGTACCTGCTTCAGTGAACTACGAATTTTAAAGGTTTTTAAGTGTTTCCAAGTGAGAATAGAAGTCTCTTAGACGGTTAGGGTTTATC
>ML384035.1:54992-85269 GCA_005239525.1 Nicotiana knightiana | reverse complement strand
TATATATAATAGAAAAATACTCACATTCTCAAGGTATAGCTTTTATTTTTTCAATTTACAAAAAAAATAAAAAAAATCCAAAACATCAAGATTAGACCTAAAAAAATATTTACACTAAAATAATATATAATTTGGTGTGATAAAAAATTAGTTGTTCAGACAAGACCTATTGCATCTAAATAGATTTCACAACACCCATGTCATATAGTTATTGCCTGAAATTTCAAGAGCAACGAATTTTCTTTTCATATGTCACTCATAATTAAAAGAGGAAAAAAATTATACCTTAATTTTTTCAAAGAGCTTCTTGAGACGGTATAGACTCTCGTTGATAACATATTATAAAACAATATAATGAGAAGAAGAGTATTGCATAAAAAAGTAGAGAGAGATTCTTATTAAATTTGGGATGATTTACAATAGGGTAAGACCCGTCTATTTTATAGAGAAAAAATGACTTAACAACAAAATAATAAACTCTCTAAAAATAGATATTTACTTTAATTACAATTCTATCCGTAACATATTATTCATTTTTCAGTGAAAGAAATATATAAATATATGCCCATCAACTTTCAGTGAAAAGAAATATATAAATATATGCCCATCAACATAGATGTCGAAGTCCCCTATTTGGGTGCGACAGTCCGAGGCTCGCCAATTGAACCACAAGCATAGAATTCCCTAATAAAATACATTCAGTGTTCCCATCACTGACAATAATATCTTTCAAATATTCCAAATCCTTATATATGTACTTATCTACTTCATCAGTTCCACTTTATCTGATACGGTTCGAAGTACACGGGTTAAACTATTTAATTTTTGGTGTCAATTGAGATATAATTTTTTAAAATTTTTTAAAATAATTTTTAAATTTAGAAGCTATATGAAAAGTACTATCAGTCAAAATTATTAAAAGTTTAAAATGTTTAGAAAGTATTTGAAAAAAAAAAAAAAGAACAAAGAAAGACCTTTTTATCTCTCTAAATAGTAATTGTATCGCATATAATTCTAATGGAAGGATTATTATATATAAGCAAATATGAGTGAAACAGGAGAAGATAATTGATAAAAGTAAATTACAGAGAAAAGTAAACTTTTGTCCTCATAATGAAACCATTTGTATATTAGGCCACTTGAGAGAAATGAAAAACAAGGAGCTAACCTTTGTCTTTGAGAAAAGCAAAGTGCATGATATGCCTTGTGAAAAGCCAATACAAATTTTAAGAAACCTCTCAAAAGATAAGGGAATCCAAGAAAACAAAATCATCCGATTCCCTGGGCTTGTCCTTCTTTTCTCTCTTTTCCTTGGAACAAACGGGGCTTTTGCATCTATACTTGTTCTTTTGGTCACGTTTTAACTTATATCTGTTTTATGAAAAAAATTGCAAGTATACACACTTTTCTCATAAACTTCAAGCATACAGGTCTGAAGTAGCAAGGGCAATCAGACAAACTTCAGCATTCTAGGCTTTTTTAAAAACTTCAGCAGAAATGCTGAAGTTATTTAGTTCATTTCTAAAAACTTCAGCACTAAATAAGCTGAAGTTTTATCTTGGATTAATTAGTTTTGTCATAAATCTTTTTCAAAAACTTCAGCAGAAGATGCTGAAGTTATTTAGTTTATTTGTAAAAACTTCAGCACTAAATAAGCTGAAGTTTTGTCCTGGATTAATTAATTTTGTCATAAAGCTTTTACAAAAACTTCAGTAGAAGATGCAGAAGTTATTTAGTTCATTTAAAAAAACTTCAGCACTAAATAAGCTGAAGTGTTGTCTTGAATTAATTAGTTTTGTTATAAAGTTTTTTCAAAAACTTCAGCAAAAGATGCTAAAGTTATTTAGTTCATTTGTAAAAATTTCAGCACTAAATAAGCTGAAATTTTATCCTGGATTAATTAGTTTTGTCATAAAGCTTTTTCAAAAACTTCGGCAGAAGATGCTGAAGTTGTTTAGTTAATTTGTAAAAATTTCAGCACTAAATAAGCTGAAATTTTATCCTGGATTAATTAGTTTTGTCATAAAGCTTTTTCAAAAACTTCGGCAGAAGATGCTGAAGTTGTTTAGTTAATTTGTAAAAATTTCAGCACTAAATAAGCTGAAGTTTTGCACAGGTATCAGGACGTTTGAAATTATAAAAATTAGGGTATAGATTAAATAATTTTAACAATATGAGTATAAGTTAAATGAGGCGATCAAATAGGACACCCCGTGCAATTTCTACGAAACAAGCTACCCTTTACACTAGACAGCTTCATAAGAATGAGGTGTTGACAAGTATTTGCTAGTAAGAAGCACAAGTGCAGAGAGATGAATTTAATTTATATACATTGACAATATAAAACAAATTAAAACAGAGGATAGCGTTATAAATCACTAGTTCCCTATAACTTTCTTTGTAATATTTCATTACATTTATAATTTTTTGTCATTTAAATAACGTGAAACATTTGGAAACAAAAAGACAAAAAAAAAAAGAAAAAAACAAAGAGCTAGTGTAAGATAAAGTAAAAGACTAACTATGCTACTAAGGAGAGTGAGTACCTAAAATAAAGTCACGTGATCCAATTCGTGGATATGTTATGCATGTTGGTCCAGATTTCTGCAAGAGATGGTAATTGAATTAAAAGGACATGACTTGCTGAACTATGACATGCTGCCAAACTTTCTTTACATTTCATGACCCATCTTAAAATATCCTCGTACTTCTAGCCTTCTGGTGTACTTGAGTACTTCATACTAGGGTGAATTATTGACCAGGAAATCATTGCAGAGAATGACAGCCATGCAAATGAGATTGTAGGTGAACAAAACCGTCATTCTTAGTGATGCAATTAAAATTTTTAATTTCAGGATAATTCAAAATATTTTTATCCCAAATAATTAAAATAAAAAATTTAAATTTAGAACGCACCGATTAATTTCTATATAGCAGTTCTTTAAAGTGACTATATGATGTCATTTCTACTATAACACCACAAAATTGGGTTTTGAGCTATTTTGACCAATCGGCATTGCACTGATAGGCCCATGAATCCATCGAAAATGGGCCAGGGTGTTGCTGAAGTTGATTGATTAGCATAGAGATTTTTATCTAGCTATATTATATTAGAAATTTATTTACCTATATTTTCCATATTTTGTAGTTTTTAATAAATATTTAAATTTTTCTTACAAATGATGTAGATTGTTCCTTAGAAAGCTCCCACATCAGTACTTTCAATTAAGGGATTCAATTACATCTTTTCCTCTTTTTTTCCCTCTCCTTTTTCATTTACATCAAAATCTTGTAGTCTATGTCCAAAATCTCCATCTTCTCTCTTCCCACCATTGTCGACTTTTTTATATTATTAAAAAAAAATCATCAATTGCATTGTTCTTTTGCTGGGAGACTGGACAACACTGAAAATGAAGAAATATTTAGGAATTGTATGGTAATTGTATGATAACCGTATCATAAATATATTTGAATTGTACCAGATACATCAATGCTTAAAACATAATTGTATCATACTTGTATCACAACTATATCTATATGGTACATTAATACCCAAAATAATACCTGGTACAATACTAATAAATTAATATATAATTATCATATATTTGTGATACAACTTGTAAAATTCCTCACGAACTCACAACTGCTCGATCGTAACAATATATAATGAATATACAATTATCATACATTTATAATATAATTCCTTCAACAATTATGATACATATACAATTATATCACGATACATTTATGAAAAATTATAATACAATTATGATCTTCATCTTCTTCATGTTTCAATTACAACTCTATACTAAAAATTTAATATAATCGTATTATAATTATATTAGTATTGTATCAAGTATTGTTTTGGGTATTGATGTATCATATACAAGTCACATACAATAAATTTTTAGATAAAAAGAAAACTAGATTCAAAACTTACCCACAACTTGATTCTAAAGTAATATTTCGAATTCCATCTGCAGTGTATCAATAAGAAGAAAGATTTTGGGTGATTAGTAACAAAGAGAAAAATTGGATTTGAAAAATTTTGGAAAGGGAAAAGAATCGACAATTTTGGGGGAAATAGTGGTTATAAAAAATTAAGAGAGATTTTAGGTGATTATCAAGAGAGAAAATATATTTGAATTCCTTTGGAAAAGGAGCAGAATCTTAAATGTAGGGGTTATTGGAAATGAGGGGTGAGTGTCATGTAACTGATAGGCTAAATTTAAGAGATCTTGAATTTTCTTCTTTTTTATGTGTTTTTTTTGTATATAACTTGTAAATATAGATATTCAAAGTAATTAATAAGGAACCTAAATTAATGAGGTAAATAGGTTTCTATTATAGTACAGATAGGTAAAAATTCCATTAGCATAAGCTGCCATAGTAATAAGAGGGGCAAGTGCACACATAGCCATTCTCAAGAATGCTATTTAAAGATTAGTCAATACTTATTTTATCATGAAATTTTAAACTAAAAATCTTAATTACAGGAGAATTCAAGACATTTTTGTCCTGAAAAATTGGACTAGAGAACTGAAATTGATACACTGGCTAATTCATAAATAACATCCATTTAAAGTGGCTACATAGTGTCATTTCTACGTAAAAAGAGGTGAAAGGTAGGGAAGAAACTTACTTGCACCCGTAATAATTTGTATTACCTAACTATAATCAATTGATATGCATTGTCATTTGAATTTATAATTAAATATGAAAATTATTTAATTTGGTATAAACACACAATGAAAGTTTTTCGGAGAGGTCCAATATCTTGTTCAACCTCTTCCGGAAGTTGTTCTTATGTAAATCTGTATACAAGTGAAATCGGACCCATGAGACGACCCGATTTTCGATAAAATAAATCGAGTAAGGGAAGTGATGACAAGGAGCCGGAATCGAGGTAAGGGACTCATCAAGACAATTTTCGGGGGCACGATGCCCGCCTCGAGAATATCAGGACCGTGACTCCGGTACCGGTCCAAATCTTAAAAGACTTCAGAGAGCATTATCATGCGACCGAACATGATTGACATGAGGCCGTGATATCCAGAACCGGCCAAGTATCGCGGCGTGGATCTTGGCACGTACTAGCAGAAATTCGGTGATTAGTTAAACAAAAGATTTTTTTATCTTTTATGGAATTGTACCTAGAGTGGTACTCCCCTACTATATAAAGTAGGGGGGAGGTCTGTTTATTCATTGAGGACATTGTAACATGAATACCAAAGGCAATATACTATTATTCTTTTATTATGCAAAGCTCTTACATTTGTTGGTCAGTGTTTCATTATTATAAGCCCGGGATCAAAGACGGATACCTCATTGAGGCTGCCCTCAAGTCCAGAATCAACCCCCTTATTTTCAAGAAGTTTGATAATTTATTACATCTCTTATTTGTTTATTCTAGCAATGTTTACCGTTTGTATTGAATAAATTCAAGCATCCTTCAAAATCACTTACAAATTCAATTGTTATCTGATTTTTAGGGTAAACAGTTTGGCGCCCACCGTGAGGATAAGGATAATAGTGGCAATTTGATACAAATTTCCATAACACACCCTATTTTACATTTGTTCTTTGAAGTGTCTTTAATTTCAGGTCCAAGTTTAAAATGCGGAACTCCCAATCTGTCCCTCTAAACGTGGATGCTGATTCCGTTCAACATGGCGAGAAAAACAATATGGTACCTAGTAACGAGGTGCCCTCTATCGGTCGCAATAGAGTTTCGACCGCGGACCCAATCAACGCCAAATCATATGTNGGGGGGGGGGGGGGAGTCCGATCAGTATCCCAAAATACACACTACGGTGAGGGAGATGGGATCAACTTGTGAATGATCTTCAGAATGCTACAGGTTCAACAGACAGCAATAGCCCAAATGTAAAATCAAAGTCGCGTCCCTAACAGTCACGGAGAGGCTGAGTGAAGCAGAACCCAGGATTAACCCCGAGACTATAAAAGTTCTCGGAGAACTGACAAAACGGATAGGATCGGGAGAAAGAAAATTGAAGCCAATGAAAAAAAGGGGGAAAACTACAATTCAGGGTCGACCAAATCCCAGGAGCACCACCAATATTGAAAGGCCTGGATTCCAAGAAGTTTGTTCAAAAACCTTTTCCTCCGAGCGCAGATCCAAATCTAATCCCAAAGAAGTTTCACATGCCCGATATTACTAAGTACAACGGAACAACTAACCCAAATAAGCATGTGCCCTCCTACACGTGCGCCATCAAAGGGAACGACTTGGAGGATGATGAGATTGAATCTGTCATGCTGAAAAAGTTCAGGGAAACTTTTGTGAAAGGGAGGTATGATATGGTATCACTATTTACCCCCTAATTCTATTGACTCGTTTACTGTGCTTGCAGACTCCTTTGTGAAAGCTCACGCCGGGGCCATCAAGGTCGAGACCAGGAAGTCAGAACTTTTCAAAGTGAAACAGAGAGATAATGAGATGCTCAAAGAATTCGTATCTCGATTTCAAATGGAACGAATGGACCTGCCTCTGGTCGAGGATGATTCGGCCGTTCAGGACTTCACCCAAGGACTCAATACTCGAAGATCATTGGCTTTACAACAGTTGAAGCAAAATCTGATAGAATATCCGGCTGTAACTTGGGCTGACGTACATAACTGGTATCAATAAAAAATTAGGGTAGAAGATGATCAGCTTAGGGCCCCTTCCAGGTTCGTTTATCCCGTCAGAGCTATTGACAGATCCAAAAGAGACATTGATCGTAAACTGTAACGACCTGACCGGTCATTTTGAGAGTTAAAGCCCCAATCCCCTAATAAATACTTTCCCCATGTTTGTTTCTGCTATTGGGACTTTTCGGAGTAATTGGTTATGGAATTCAGAGAGTCTTGGGACACTTAGTCCCTAGTTGTGAGTTTAAGCCTTAGAATTTGGACCGTAGTCGGACTTGTGAGAAGATGGGTCCGAAATGGAATTTTATTGACTCCGTTAGCTCCGATGAGTGATTTTGGGGTAGGAGCGCGTCCAGAATATGTTCTGGAGGTTGGTAATACATTTAGGCTTGAATTGGCGGAAGTTAGATTTTCAGCGATTTCGGCCGATAGTGGAAATTTTGATATTGAGCTCGGAATGGAATTCTGAAAGTGGCTATAGATTTGTAATGTCATTTGTGACCTGCTTGTAAAATTTGAGGTCATTTGGACTAGATTTGATGTGGTTCGACATCATTTGTAGAATTTGGAAAATTCTAAGTTCTTAGGCTTGAATCCGTGCTAATTTCATGCTTTTGTTGTTGATTGAGGTGGTTTTAAGGCTTGACTTAGTTCTTATGGTGTTATAGGATTGGTTGGTAGGTTTATTTGAGATCCCGGGTCCCTCGGGTGTGTTTCGGATGCTTAACGGAAGGAAATTTGGACTAGAAAAATCTGGTGCACTGCCGGTTCTGGTGTTTCGCACCTGCGGAGGAGAGGCCGCATGTGTGGACTCCCAAGTGCGCTTGGAGAGATCACAAATACGGAACTGGTTTTGTCAAGCTAGGCTCACAGGTGCAGCTACTCTTCCGTAAAAACGGCCCAGGGGTCGTAGGTGCGAACCCAACCCAATAAGTGGACTTCGCACCTGTGATGGATTGTCCGCATGTGCGGTCCTAGGTCTGCAAGTGTGGAAATCGCTGGGTTCAAGAGGGCATAATCGAAGGCTTTTTGTTCATAACTCAAAAATCAATTTAAAGCTCAGGGGAAGGCGATTTTTGCAAGGATTTTGGAGAGGAGATCAGTGGGTAACAATTCTTGACTCTAATTCGTGTATATTTCATTAATCTATATCAATTTTCTTCATTTAATCAAGGGATTAGAATGAAAAATTAGGAATTTGGGGGAAAAGTTCACCAATTGAATTTTTGGGTTTTGATCGAGTTCTAGGCGTCAGAATGGGATAATTGTTGGACGAATGAACTCGTGAGTGAATGTGTGTTCTGGATTGGTAACTTTTACCCGATTCCGAGTCGTGGGCTGGGGATAATTTTTGGGTGTTTTCCCAAATTTCGCGCTTTAGCTTCGAATTAATCAATCAAATGAGTTGCTTGTAGTTATATTTACATTATGTAATTTATTTGAATAGATTCAGGCCATTTGGAGTCGAATACTCGTGGCAAGAACGTGATATCGAGTTGAGTTGAGCGGTTGAGGTAAGTGGCTTTCCTAACCTTGTGTTGGGGAACTCCCCCTTAGGATGTTTCATATTAATTGATGTGTGGGCGCCATGTACGTAAGGTGACGAGTACGTACAAGGGCTATTATTGCAAAAAAAAAATCCCATTTTCCCTTTTCTAAGTCATAAATTGTTTTCCCTTTATTAAATTGCACTAATATGTTTAATTATTTAGCTTAGATTAGGGAAACCTGGTTACGTGTTTAATTGCCTATTTGACCTTCTGTGCGCCATTCTTAGTTAAGTCCCTATTATCCCTATATGTATTTAGTCTAAACTGTATAACTCGATGCCATATCTGTCATTTAACTTGCGTTGCATACTTAAATTGGGACTACATACGTATTCTTGGAGATCCCCCTGTATTGCATATTTATTTTAGGACTACAGATGTATTTCAGGAGATCCCCTGCACTGCATATTTACCTTATGGACTACAGACGTATTCCGGGAGATCCCCGTGTACTGCATAATCATTTGGAACTACGGGACGGTATCCCGGGAGTTTTTCCTACTGTGTTTTACCTTATTTCGAGCCGAGGGCTCCTTTAACTGTTAAATATTGAGAATTTCTTTAACTGTTCTACCGCAAATTTACTTATATCTTTTACTGTTTAATTTGATTATATTTACTCCGGTAGGGCCTTGACCTGACCTCGTCACTACTTGACCGAGGTTAGGCTTGTCACTTACTATGTACCATTGTGGTGTACTCATGCCCTTTCCTGCACATGTTTTTCGTGTGCAGATCCAGGTACGAGCTATCAACCTCGAGGATAGTACGTGTTGCTGATTTCTAGGAGACTTCAAGGTACTTCTGCCCGCGTTTGCAGAATCCTCAAAGTTCCCTTCTACTCCCTCGTCTAGGGTCTTCTTATGTATCTTCATCCTTTAGTATAGAGTCACAATATATTATAGAAGCTTGTGACTTAGAAATATTTCGGGTCTCGAGAAACTATTTTTGTATATGCCGAGTGACATTACTTTTGGTTATTCACAATATGCTGTCTTATCTTTTAAATGTTGCATTTTCTTTACTTTTTTTCGTAATATTAGGCTTAACTAGTCGTACAAACTAGATGCCATCACGACACCTTTCAGAGGGTCAAATCGAGTCGTGACAAGTTGGTATCAGAGCACTAGGTTCATAGGAGTCACGAGTCACAAGCCGGTTTATTAGAGTCCCGCGGATCGGTGCGGAGACGTCCGTACTTATCTTTGGGAGGCTAAGTAACTGTTAAGAACAATCATATTTCTTTGATTTCCTTGTCGTGCGAGTTATTGACATCAAAATTTTAAAATTCTATTCTATTCTTTCTCACAAATGGTGAGGACCCGTACTGAGAGGAGCGATGATCAGGCACCCGATCCCCCCGCCAGAGGCCGGGATCGGGGTAGAGGACGACCACGCGGTGCAGCCCGAGCACCTACGAGAGCTGCGTCAGAAGAGCCCCCAGTAGCTCCAGCTGGAGGGCCGATACCGGAGATTCCTATTGCTTCTCCATCCCTCCAGGAGACTTTAGCTCAGTTCATGAGCATGTTTAGCACTCTAGCTTAGGCTAGACTACTTCCGATAGCTCCCACTATATCTCAAGCCGGGGGAGGGGCGCAGACTCCCGCAGCTCGCACTCTTGAGTAGAGAGGCCAGGTTGATCAGGCCCTAGAGTATATTCCTATGCCCCCAGTGGCTCCGGTTTAGCATGAGACCGGGGTAGCTGCTTTTGAGGCAGAGCAGCTCAGGCTCAAGAGGTACAAGGAGTACCACCCACCTACTTTCAGTGGACTAGCTTCAGATGACGCTCTGAGTTTTCTTGAAGACGTATTCTCCGCACTATGGGCATTGTGGAGACGAGTGGAGTTTCTTTCACTGCTTTCTAGCTGAGAGGATCAACATATCAGTGGTGGCATGCCTATGAGCTGAGTAGTCCGGATGAGCCAGCCTCACTCACTTGGACTCAGTTTTTAGAGATGTTTCTGCGTGAGTTTGTTCCTCAAAGCCTCAGGGATGCTTGGCGCGTAGAGTTTGAGCAGCTGCGTCAGGGTGCTATGACTGTGTCGGAGTATGCAGTCTGTTTCAGTGAGTTAGCTCGGCATGCACCATTTTTGGTTGCTACATTCAGAGAGAGGGTTCGTCGTTTCACTAAGGGACTCCATCCCAGTATTTGGACTAGTATGACCAGGGAGTTGGAGATGGACATCACATATCAGCAGGCAGTGAGTATTGCCAGGAGAGTGGAGGGCATGTTTTCCTGGGAGAGAGAGGTCAAGAGGTCTCGAGAGGCTGGTCATTATTCATGAGCTCGTGCCCCAGCAGCACGCTATGGTAGGGGTTTTGTGAGTCGCCCTGTTCATTCAGCTCATCCAGCAGCCAACGGTGTTCTAGCTCCTCCCAGACCTCAGGAGCCCTATTATGCACCGCCAGTATCCAGTATGCCTCCTGCTCGAGGTGTTATTATCGGCCAGTCCAACAGGCTAGGCCCGAGTCAGTCTCAGCCGCCGCGTCATCCGAGGGGTTATTTTGAGTGCGGTGACACTCGTCACATGGTTAGAGATTTCCCCAGAGCCAGGAGGGGTGCACCTCGATAGACTTATCAGCCTTTACGTTCTCCACCGGGTCCTCCGGCCATTCTTCCAGCCCCTGCTGCCACTACACCTCCTCAGGCAGCTCGAGGAGGAGGTCGGGGAGGTATAGGTCACCCTAGAGGGGGAGGCCGGGCCAAGTATTATGCCCTTCCAGATCGTTTAGAGGCCGTCGCTTTAGATTCAGTCATCACATGTATTGCCCCTCTCTTCCATAGGGATGCATCAATATTATTTGACCCAGACTCTACGTATTCATATGTGTCTTCTTGTTTTGCTCCTTATTTGGGGATATCTCAGGATTCATTGAGTTTACCTGTTTATGTATCTACTCCTGCGGGAGATTCTCTTGTTGTGGATCGAGTATATCAGTTGTGTTTGATTGATCTTAGTGGTTTTGAGACCAGAGCCGATTTGTTATTACTCAGTATGGTAGACTTTGATGTTATCTTGGGCATGGACTGGTTGTCACCTCATTATGCTATTCTTGATTGTCACGCTAAGACCATGACGCTGGCTATGCCAGGCTTGCCGAGATTAGAGTGGAGAGGTACCTTAGAATATAATCCTCGCAGGGTAATTTCATTTCTTAAGGCTCAACAGATGGTTGAGAAATGGGTGTGATGCATATTTGGCCTATGTGAGAGATGTCAGTGTTGATACCCCTACAGTTGAGTCGGTCCCAGTAGTGAGGGACTTCCCTGATGTATTTCCATCTGATCTTCCAGGTATGCTGCTCGATAGAGATATTGATTTTGGCATCGATTTGTTGCCGGGCACTCAACCCATTCTATTCCTCCCAACCGTATGGCTCCTCCTGAGTTGAAAGAGTTGAAGGATCAGTTGTAGGAGTTGCTTGATAAGGGTTTCATCAGGCCCAATGTATCACCTTGGGATGCTCCTGTCTTATTTGTGAAGAAGAAGGATGGTTCTATGCGTATGTCTATTGATTATCGGCAATTGAACAAGGTTACAGTGAAGAACAGGTATCCTTTGCCTCGCATCAATGATTTATTTGATCAGCTACAGGGTGCCAGGGTGTTTTCCAATATTGACTTGCATTCTAGTCGTCATCAGTTGAAGATTCGGGAGCCGGATATCCCGAAGACTGTCTTCAGGACCAGATATGGTCACTATGAGTTTCTTGTAATGTCATTTGGGCTGACCAATTTCCCAGAAGCCTTTATGCATTTGATGCACAATGTGTTCCGGCTTTATCTTGATTCTTTTCATTGTGTTTATTGACGACATCCTGGTATATTCTCGATCCCGGGAAGATCATGAGCAGCACCTGAGGACCGTGCTTCAGATTTTGAGGGAGAACATATTGTATGCAAAATTCTCTAAGTGTGAATTCTGGCTTGATTCAGTGACATTCTTGGGCTACATAGTGTCTTGTGATGGGATCAAGGTAGATCCGAAGAAGGTGGAGGCGGGGCAGAGTTGGCCTAGACTGTCATTAGCTACAGAGATCCGTAGTTTCCTTGGTTTGGCAGGGTACTACCATCGCTTTCTAGAGGGATTTTCATCTATTGCATCACCTATGAATAGACTGACCTAGAAGGGTGCTCCCTTTAGGTGGACCGAGGAGTGCGAGGAGAGCTTTCATAATCTTAAGACAACTTTGACTACAGCTCCGATATTAGTATTACCTACTGGTTCAGGGTCTTACACTGTCTATTGTGATGCTTCGAGGATTGGCCTTGGGGCGGTATTGATGCAGGACGGTAGGGTGATTGCCTACGCGTCTAGACATTTGAAGGTGCATGAGAAGAATTATCCGGTTCATGATCTCGAGTTAGCAGCTATATTTCACGCCCGAAAGATCTGGCGTCATTATTTGTACGGTGTTCCTTGTTAGATCTATACTGATCACCGGAGTTTGCAGCACTTGTTCAGGCAGAAAGGCCTTAATTTGCGTCAGCGGAGGTGGTTGGAGTTACTTAAAGACTATGATATCACTATACTGTACCACCCGGGGAAGGCCAATGTAGTGGCCGACGCCCTGAGTCGCCGGGCAGAGAGTTTGGGGAGTTTGGCATATCTTCCAGCAGCTGAGAGGCCTTTAGCCTTGGATGTTCGGTCCTTAGCTAGCCAGTTCGTGAGGTTGGATATTTCAGAGCCTAGCCGGGTTAGCTTGCTCGGACTTCTCTTTATGACCGTATCAGAGAGCGCCAATATGATGGACCCCACCTTCTAGTTCTTCAGGACAGGGTTCGACGAGGTGATGCCAAGGATGTGATTGTTGGTGATGACGGTGTGATGAGGATGCCGAGCCGGGTCTGTGGGCCAAATATAGATGGGCATCAGAAGATGATTCTTGAGGAGGCCCATATCTCGCGGTATTCCATTCACCCGGGTTCCGTGAAGATGTACCAGTACTTGAGGCAACCCTATTAGTGGAGGAGGATGAAGAAAGATATAGTTGGATTCGTGGCCAAGTGTCTCTATTGTCAGCAGGTCAAATATGAGCACCAGAGGGCGGGTGGACTACTTCAGAGGTTAGAGATCTCTGAGTGGAAGTGAGAGCGGATCACCATGGACTTTGTAGTTGGACTTCCACGGACTTTGAGAAAGTTCGATGCTATTTGGGTGATCATGGATCAGCTGACCAAGTCAGCTTATTTTATTCCAGTATTGACCACTTATTCATCTGAGAGGTTGGCTGAGATTTATATCAGGGAGATTGTTCACCTTCACGGTATCCCAGTATCTATCATTTCAGACAGAGGTACTCATTTCACATCACGGTTCTGGAGAGCTGTACAACAGGAGTTGGGTACTTGGGTGGAGCTTAGCACAACCTTTCACCCTCAGACGGACGGGCAGTCGGAGCGCACAATTCAGATTCTTGAGGATATGCTCTGTGCCTGTGTGATGGAGTTCAGAGGGTCATGGGACCAATACTTGCCGCTTGCAGAGTTTGCTTACAACAATAGTTACCAGTCCAGCAGTCAGATGGCACCGTATGAGGCTTTGTATGGTAGACAGTGTTGGTCCCTAGTGGGATGGTTTGAGTTGGGCGAGGCCCGATTGTTGGGTACATATTTGGTCCAGGATGCCCTGGAGGTGAAGGTGATTCAGGAGAGACTTCGCACAGCTCAGTCGAGGCAGAAGAGTTATGTGGACCGGAAGGTTCGTGATTTGGCATTTATGGATGGAGAGGGGTCTTTCTTCGGGTATCACCTATGAAGGGCGTCATGAGATTCACGAAGAAGGGAAAGCTGAGCTCGAGGTTCATTAGTCCTTTTGAGATATTGCGGCGTGTTGGGGAGGTTGCTTATGAGCTTGCTTACCTCCTAGCCTAACAGGAGTTCATCCGGTATTCCATGTGTCTATGCTCCGGAACTATCACGGTGATCCGACTCATGTATTAGATTTTAGCTCAGTCCAGTTGAATAAGGATCTATCTTATGTTGTGGAGCCCGTAGCCATTTTGGACAGGCAGGTCCAGAAGCTCAGGTCAAAGAATATTTCTTTAGTGAAGGTCTAGTGGAGGGGTCAGCCGGTCGAGGAGGCGACTTGGGAGACCGAGAAGGATATGCGCAACCAGTACCCTCATCTTTTCACAACTTTAGGTATGTCTTATTACTCACTCGAGGACGAACGACTGTTTAAAGAGAGGGAGAATGTAACGACCCGGCCGGTCATTTTGAGAGTTAGAGCCCCGATCCCCTAATAACTGCTTTCCCTATGTTTGTTTCTGCTATTGGGGCTTGGCAGAGTAATTGGTTATGGAATTCGGAGAGTCTTGAGACACTTAGTCCGTAGTTGTGAGTTTAAGCCTTAGAATTTGGACAGTAGTTGGAACTGTGTGAAGATGGGTCCAGAATGGAAGTTCATCGACTCTGTTAGCTCTGATGAGTGATTTTGGGGTTAGGAGCGCGTCCGGATTGTGTTCTGGAGGACATTAATAGATTTAGGCTTGAATTGGCGGAAGTTAGATTTTCGGCGATTTCGGCCGATAGTGGAAATTTTGATATCAAGCTCGGAATGGAATTCTAAAAGTGGCTATAGGTTTGTAATGTCATTTATGACCTGTGTGTAAAATTTGAGGTCATTTGGACTAGATTTGATGTGGTTTGGCGTCGTTTGTAGAATTTGGAAAATTCTAAGTTCTTAGGCTTGAATCCGTGCTAATTTGATGTTTTTTGTGTTGCTCGAGGTGGTTCAAAGGCTCGACGTAGTTTGTATTGTGTTATAGGATTGGTTGGTAGGTTTGGTTGAGGTCCCAGGGCCTTCGGGTGTGTTTCAGATGCTTAACGGAAGGAAATTTAGACTTAGGAAAATCTGGTCCACTGCTGGTTCTGGTGTTTCGCACCTGCAGAGGATAGGCCGCAGGTGCGGACTCGCAGGTGCGCTTGGGGTGCAGACTCGCAGGTGCAGACCCAGCTTAATAAGTGGACTTCACACCTGCGATAGATTGTCCGCAGGTGAGGAAATCGCTGGGTTCAAGAGGGCATAATCGAGGGCTTTTGGTTCATAACTCAAAAATCAATTTAGTGCTCGGGGGAAGGCGATTTTTTGCAAGGATTTTGGGGAGGATATCAGTGGGTAACAATTCTTGACTCTAATTCGTGTATATTTCATTAATTTATAGAAATTTTCCTCATTTAATCAAGGGATAAGAGTGAAAAAGTGGGAATTTGGGGGAAAAGTTCCCCAATTGAATTTTTGGATTTTGATCGAGTTCTAGGCGTCAGAATGGGATAATTGTTGGACGAATGAACTCGTGAGTGAATGGGTGTTCTAGATCGGTAACTTTTACCCGATTTCGAGTCGTGGGCCCGGGGAGACTTTTTGGGCGTTTTTCCTAATTTCGCGCTTTAGCTTCGAATTAATCATTTAAATAAGTTACTTGTAGTTATATTTACATTATGCAATTTATTTGAATAGATTCGGGCCACTTGGAGTCGGATACTCATGGCAAGAACGTAATATCGAGTTGCGTTGAGCGGTTGAGGTAAGTGGCTTACCTAACCTTGTGTTGGGGAACTCTTTCTTAGGGTGTTTGATATTAATTGATGTGTGGGCGCCGTGTACGTAAGGTGACGAGTACGTACATGGTCTAGTATTGCAAAAAAAAAAATCCCTTTTTTCCTTTTCTAAGTCATAAACTATTTTCTCTTTATTAAATTGAACTAATATGTTTAATTGTTTAGCCTAGATTACAGAAGCATGCTTAAGTGTTTAATTTCCTATTTGACCTTCTCTGCGCCATGCTTAGTTAAGTCCCTATATTTTCTATACGTATTTAGCCTAAATTGTAACGACCCGACCGGTCGTTTTAAGCCCTAGCGCGTCATTCGGTAGTTTGAGGCCGTGAGAAGATTTTTTTCAGGTATTATGACTCGTAGGCGTGGTTGGGATTGAATTTTGGGAAAGTTCGGAGTCAATTAGGAAAGAAAATTCTCATTTCGTAAGCCTTAAGTTGGAAAGATTGGCTAAGATTGGATTTTTGAGTAAACCACCTCAAAATCAGGATTTGAAGGTTCCGGCAGGTTCATATGATGATTTCAAACTTAGGCGTATGTTTGGATCGGGTTTTGGATGCCCCGGGAGCGTTTCATCGCATATTGTGGAAGTTAGCATTTTAGAAGAATTTCATAAGTCTGGGTTGAAGTGTATTTCAGTGATATTGATGTTCGTTTGGAATTCTGAGTCTTGGAATAGCTTCGTATGGTGATTCTGGTGTTTAGAGCACGATCAGAAGTAAATTCGGAAGTCAGTAGGTCAATTTGGAGTCATTTGACTAAAGTTAGAAATTTGAAGTTTTTAAGAAGTCCGACCGGAAGTGAAAATTTTGATATCGAGGTCGGATTCCATTTCTGAAAGTTATGGTAGGTCAGAAATGTTGAATGTGACTTGTTTGCAAAATTTGGGGTTAATCGGACGTGATTTGATAGATTTCGGCATCGAACGTAGAAGTTGGAAATTCCAAGTTTATAAAGATAAATTGAGTTGCGATCCATTGTTTCGATATTATTTGAGGTGATTTGAGGCCTCGATAAGGTCTGCATTATGTTTTGGAACAGGTTGGCGTGATTGGACGGAGTCCCGGGGACCTCGGGTGGATTTTGGGTTGTTAACAGATCGATTTTGGAGTTTGAGGAAGGGCTGAAGCACCTGGTGTCTGGTGCGATCGCACCTGCGCAATAAGGGCTGCAGGTGCGAGAGTCGCGGGTGTGGCGTATGGCTCGCAGATGCGAGATTTGACTAGAGCTAGGGAAGCCGTAGGCGCAGGTGCTTGGGCGCACCTGCGGGCACGCAGGTGCGAGGCTGGAGGCCGCAGGTGCGAAGGTCGGGCTGGGCAATGTGTTAGTTTAAACCGAGGTCTTGGCTCATTTGCACTTCATTTCTTCCATGGAAGGCGATTTTGGAGCAATTTTGGAGTTGCATTTTCGGCATCTTCCATAAGGTAAGTGATTTCTTCCCATTTTGGGTTAAATACTTGGATTATACATGGATTAGGCATGAAAATTTATGGAAATTTGGGATTTCTGAAGAAAGACTTAGAATTTGTATTTTTGGATTTTTATCACGAATTTTGGCATGAAATTGAAAGAGGATTATATAATTGAGTTCGTCAGGTTATGGGTAATCCTTATCTTCAAAACATTTCGGAATCCGGGCACGTGTGCCTGGGGGTAATTTTATCGACTTTATCAGCGGAGTTGGGAATTTATATAATTTGAATTGTTATAAATAGTAGAGTATATTTTCATTGGTTTGCCCGTTATTTGGATATTTTTGGGGCGTTGTGCATCAATTTGAGTCATCGGAAGGGCTTGGAAGCCAGTTATGAATCTTCAGAGCGAGGTAAGTCTCCTTTCTAACCTTGTAAGAGGGAATTGTCCCCATAGATGAAACAATTAAATATGTGCTACTATTTGTGGGGGCTACGTACAGACGAGGTGACGGGAGTCCGTGTGTATCTACTATTATGTTTATATTGGAGGAGTTTAGGATCCACAAGCATGCTCTACGTGCCGTATCTTGTAATTTTAATGATAAATTTTAGAATTTCTTAGCATCATCGAATTATTTAAATAAGGTCACCTATCATTATTTATTTTTTGGTTTTCCCTTGGAAGAATATCCCCAAATAAACCCCTTATTTTCTGTTGAATGTGTATATATATGACTACCTGAGTCGCATGTAAAATTTGTGAGAGGGGTAACTCTATTATTTATTTTGACCGCGTCGCATGTACGATTTGCGAGCGGGGGTAATAGATGCATCTATGGTTTGTGCCGTTCGACCCTTCGGCAGTGCACATTTTACATTTATCGTTAGTTCGGGCCGTTCGACCCTCGGCATTACTTGCGCATGATCTTTGTGGAGTACTTCCTGTGATTTTTTAAGTGTTTACTAGCCTTGGATTATAGTTGTCAACTGAAATGACGAAGATTTAAAATTTTTAAATTTGGAAGAAGTTGTTATTCCTATCACTATTTGTTAATTACCTATGATATCCACACTTAGTGTCACCCTTGATTTTATTAAATTAACCTCTAGCAAGTGTCAAATTCGACCTCTCGTCACTACCTCTTTGAGGTTAGGCGGAATACTTACTGAGCACACGTTATTTTCGTACTCATACTACACTTGCTGTGTATTTTTTTTGCATAGGTACATGTATATCTACTGGCCCCGCTTGACGCAGTGATGTGGCTGACATGGAGACTTAGGAGAGCTTCTTCTCTCGAGACGATCTGCAGCCAACAGAGTCTTCCTCAGATGTATTGTACTTTCTGTACTGTCCCATTTGTATTCTGGACGGTTATTGTATTTCATTTGGTCTTTCTTAGAAATTGCTCATGCACTTGTGACACCGGGTTCTGGGATAATTTTTGGATGTATTTGTTAATAAAATTTTTAAAACATCGATATTTACTCAGTAAATTTTGTTTATCGTTGTAAAATGAACTGAAAAGTAACGATTTCAAAATACTAAAATAGGAATTTACTTATCTAATTAATGTTGGCTTGCCCGACAATGGTGTCCGGATCCATCACGACCTTGATGGATTTTGGGTCGTGACACTGTGGTATCAGAGCACTAGGTTCCCTTAGGTTTCACGAGTCATGGGCAAGTCTAGTAGAGTCTTGCGGATCAGTACAGAGATGTCTGTACTTATCTTCGAGAGGCTACAGGACTGTTAGGAGCACTTCCCTTCTTGATTCCTCATCGTGCGATTTTATTTCCTTGAGGCTTATGCCTACGTTTCTTCTTACTCAATCTTATACGTCGCGAAGCGCTTGCTATAAATTGAGAATTTGAGGAAATTGTAATAGTACTACAGATATGGTGCATGATGTTTTTCTATGCTTAGTTGATTGGGGCTATTGTCGTTGCTCTGCGGGAGGATATTATGTTGTTTCAGCTTAGTAGTTGTGTTTTTGAGAGCTTTGAGGCTATGCTCAGGTTGTTATGATGCTTATGATTGGTTGTCGCACGATATTGATATGATGGTAAGATGCTTGCCCATATGTCGGGGAAATTAATGACTTAAAAGGAGGTCTTCTTAGAGCGTGATTCCAAGATTTCAGTATTTTATTTCCAGCGGAGGAAAGGCAATTGGACTATAAATGTTCAAGTTTGGGCTGGTAGAGTAATGAGACTGGGTGTTTTCAAATGAGGAGAAAATCTTCATATGTGATGTGGTATCGTTGTCTTTGATCGAATAAGATGTGTTAAATTCGCCGATGCTATGGCTTCTTCGGTTACATTGGGTCAGAGTATTGTGAAGTAGTATTAAAGAAGCGGCTGTCAGAGATGGTGGTGTGCGGTGGTTCAGGATTGAATAAGTATTTATAATGTAGGCGGCTCGAGAAAGATGATGTTCGGAGAGGTTTGAAGTTGTGGTGATCTGCTGGTTTAAGTGCTACAGAGAATGACATTGATTTGAGGCAACAACTGGGCAACATACGATGAAGGAAGACATGTGAGAAGTGTCTGGTGGCGGATAAATTTCCAGAAGGCCAGGTGTAAGAAACGAAAGTCAAGTAGTTGCTTAAAGGAGTGAGTTTGACCAAAGTGGGAGAGTGGCAGTGTATCATATGAGTTCTGTGGTAAGATAGATGTGCATCTTGAGGAGAAGTTTGGAAAGATTTAGGAATTTTAGTGGACGGTGATTGGCTCCACGGGCTTAAATTGAAATATTGAATATTACGACAGGAGATGGGATGCAACAGAGAGGAGTTGTTCGATATGAAAAAGGATTCAACATAGCTGTGAATTAGAAGATATGGTTGCACGTTTTGTAGACGTCTATAAGGAGTGAACAGACTGGTTCAGTTGGTGAAGGAGAACAGGCATAGGCTGGGGTATTGATGTCGTGGAGATTGTGCAGTGCAACGTCGTTGGAAGGTGTTAGTTGGTAATTTTCGCAGGTGGGTTATCTTCTGTGAGCAGGTCAGTGGTTTCGTGGTTTGTAGAGTTTCTGCGAGGGACTTTACTGACTATTCAGTAAGAGGCCGAATATGAGAATGTGGTTAATGACTAAGAGTGCTTGTGAAATGCTGACGGAAGGATTTCAAGGAATTTGGCGAGTTGGTTATGTAGGATCATGTCAACAATGAAGGAAGATTATTGGTGAGTTCCAGAGTGGTGCAATAATAGCTTCAGGCTAAGTGGGAGAGTCCCACCGCCTGCGATTGGGTTGCAGGGTTATCTTCTCGTGAAGGTTCGTGTTTTTGGTGTATTGGGTGGTTAATACAACTAAGGGAAGAAGACATGAGTGGTAATTGAGCATAGGATTTGATGAATGTGTGCAAAAGTTGGCCTTATTGAATCAGATTTAGGCTTTGGAAAGATTCAGGATTTATGCTTAGTGCTGAGGCAATTTACAAGGGAAGTGATTCAGTCGGGTGCTTTATCAAGATGGGTGTTCAGGTGCCAGCGAAGCCGTGGAGTGGATTATGCTCGGGACCCAGCCAGAGTGGGTGAATCTCAACAACGGTCCTAGAAAATTCAAAGGTCAGATTGTGGTGTAAAAGGATTTCAAGCCCACAGTATGGTTCAGACTCGAGCTTTTGCATCGAAATTATGAGAAAGAGAAAATAGTTGGAGTGTTCTACATTATCTTCGGCATGCAGAGTAGCATTTGGGTTCATAAAAGGGAGAAATGACTTCGGGTTCATAGAAGGGTTATCATAATGGGTATGCCAGTCGAATATGTGAATGTGCGTGCAAGAAGAGCATGAAACTGTTCATGGGTCTGGAGACAAAGTAGTCTCGTGGAATGGAATCACTCGAAGTGAGTGTGAATTGAGTTGCTATGTGTTGATTTGGAGTTATCCTCATTCCTAAGGTGAGCGCAAATTGGATTAAGGTATAAGATGGGTCGTGTTATTTGAGCTTATGAAAGGTTTAATTGAATCTCACTGCAGTATTGTGGCGGTGTTAGCATATGGGCATTGTGAGTTATTGTTCATCTTGATATATGGCTTGAGCAAAGTGAGGGAAGTCTGTTGTTGATAAGTTGAGTGAGAGGCTAAGTGTCGTATCAGTTTCAGTTGCAGGTATACGGGTGAATCGGTTATGTCCTGCAGAAGTGGAGTTTGGGAATGACGTGAGTAATGGAAATTTGGAAAAGGTAGATGGTTAGCCATGGAAGAATTTGCATATTGGTAGCAGTGATCAACTCCTTCAGTGTGATTAGTTATGCATATGATTGGTGATGGTGCGTGCGAGTTCCCGATGGCCGCCGTAATTGATTTTATTTGGAGGCATCCAAGTATTATGGTCTGTTATGTGTAGGTGGATCTCGGAAGAATTATGGTGGTATAGGCTATTAATTGAGGATTTGCATGTTTCGTGATTATGAGAATTCACTCATGTGATGTTATGGTTCTCGTGGAGTGAGTTAAGTAAAAGGTTTTTAGATGATGAAGTATTTTCCCTAATAGTGGTCGAGGAGGTATGATGAAATTCTTGTGCTATCGCATACTGTCATGTTAGGTGCAGTGAGCGGTACAAAATTTGAAAGTAAGGATCAAGGTTGCGGTTCGGTATGGACCAGGATGTCACGAGCTCGGATGAGCAAGGAAATGGATTTGGATGTTTATACTAAGCTGGTATTATCTTCAGCATCACCTCAGATCGGTGGTTGTGTAAGAGGCTTTGCGTTCTGGTTGCAGATTTCTTGGTAGGCTTTACAACATTTGTGTGGCCGGTGGTATGGAGGTCCAGACTTGTTATCTATTGCATGAGGTCATAGAAGTGTATTCCACGCGAGGATTTTATAAGGGTAGCATGTGGTCACTTGATTGATTGAAGGTTTGAACCAAGTATGGAGGATGTGGTAAGATGGCTTATTTGAGAGTTTATGCCTGGAGGGCGCTCGGTTCATTTGGTTGTGGATTGTGGGAGTTTGCCCCGGGCATGATGGAAGTTCTTGTGTGTTATGAGAAAAGTGGGTTATTATGGACCCAGGTAAGACTATTATCCTAGTTCGGTGCGAGCAGAATCGACTCGAGGGTTGTGGATGGATTTAAATATGATTATGGGCTCCATAAGAGTCAGGTGTGTTCATTTCGGTATAGCGCTTATCATGGAGAGGTATTAGAACATTAGATGTTGTTCCATCCTTGTCCATTTCATGTAATATTATGATTGTGCCGTGTGAGTTGTGAAGCGGCTTGATAATTTCTTATGTGTTGAGATTCCGCGTAGTGATGATGTCATGTGAGCAGGATAGCTCTTGAGATTAAAAGTATATATATCGCACCTCAGTTGTGCTTGAGTTTCGTAGCGTATGGCTCTATCAGTCTCCGCATGATGGTATTATGCACTTAGCGTGCTTG
This sequence comes from Nicotiana knightiana, assembly GCA_005239525.1. NCBI lineage: Eukaryota > Viridiplantae > Streptophyta > Magnoliopsida > Solanales > Solanaceae > Nicotiana > Nicotiana knightiana. The sequence continues at coordinate 62,686 of ML384035.1, read as the reverse complement.
TGACCGATATTCGATATTTTGTGGTAATGAGCAATTTCGCTCGGTGTGAATCTCCTTATGTAAGTTTTATTGGTGGATCGGGTGGCACGCCTCCACGGGTATGTTATTTGGATACGGGTTGCACGCCGCAACAGTGTGATGTTGAGTATGGTTCCCTATATTTATTTTTCTTGTGTTTTATTTCCTATTTTCTGAGGAAAGTTCATATTAGTTGCGTGAGTCGAGTAGTCCCTTCCTGAGTCATTTCCTTATGTATCATGTTCGAGTTGTGGCCTATTGGCGCATTGTGGCATCATGTGAGACTATTGGTCATGTCTGGGGTGATTTTTTGCCTGAGCAGTTCATACTGGGTGAGACGAGATTATTGGATCAGGGATGAGTGCGATAAGATTATATGAAATATATTAAAGAACAATACCATTATTTTGTTCATAATGAGGTGATGGTTCTAGTCAAGAGGAGAGATTTAATGCTTTGTTAACTGTGCAATTGGTTACGAAATTCTACACATCTCTTCCGTTGTGGTGGTATCATAAGCATTATAGCAGGACTTATATATATATATATATATATATGTGTGTGTGTGTGTGTGTGTGTGTGTGTCATCAGGTGCGTTGGGAGCATTAGATTCATGGAATATTGGCTATTAAGATCAGGGAACATCATTATGGTTAAATGATGAATTATGCGATGTATGGTGCTAATTCAGTGGAGGCATGCAATCATATTCTGGTACCTCGTGTGGTGATTAATTCGGTGTTCATATATTGGAAATAGGCCTGGCAGAGAATTTCGGGCATTGGAACTGGGTTCTGAGCTTATTGTATGGGTAAAAGAGGACATCTTCGGATTTGATCGAGCTAATGTACTCAACTGAGTGATCGTAGGTGCACGAGGTGTTAATAAGTGATTTCAGACAACTCCAGAGCAGCTCTTAGCACGTTCGAGGACGAACGTATGTTTAAGTAGGAGAGAATATAACGACCCGACCGGTCGTTTTGAGCTCTAGCGCTTCGTTCGGCAGTTTGAGGCCGTGAGCAGCTCCGTTTAAGATATTATGAATCATAGGCGTGGTTGGGATTGAATTTCGGGAAAGTTCGGAGTCAATTAGGAAAGAAAATTCTCATTTCAGAAGCCTTAAGTTGGAAGGATTGGCTAAGATTGGATTTTTGAGTAAACGACCTCGGAATCAGGATTTGAAGGTTCCAGCAAGTTCGTATGATGATTTCGGACTTGGGCGTATGTTCGTATCGGGTATTGGATGACCCGGGAGCGTTTCAACGCATACTGTAGAAGTTAGTATTTTAGAAGAGTTTCATAAGTCTGGTTGAAGTGCATTTCTGAGATATTGATGTCTTTTTGGGATTCCGAGTCTGAGAATAGCTTCGTATGGTGATTCTGGTGTTGGGAGCACGATCGAAAGTAAATTCGGAAGTCCGTAGGCCAATTTGGAGTCATTTGGCTAAATCTAGAAATTTGAAGTTTTTAAGAAGTCTGACCGGAAGTGGAAATTTTTATATTGGGGTCGTATTCTGATTCTGAAAGTTGTGGAAGGTTTGTAATGTTGAATGTGACTTGTGTGCAAAATTTGGGGTCAATCGGACGTTATTTGATAGGTTTCGGCGTCGAACGTAGAAGTTGGAAATTCCAAGTTTATAAAGATTCAATTGAGTTGCGATCCATTGTTATGATGTTATTTGAGGTGATTTGAGGCCTCGAGCTGGTCTGCATTATGTTTTGGAACAGGTTGGTGTGATTGGATGGAGTCCCGGGGGCCTCGGGTGGATTCCGGGTGGTTAACGGATCAAATTTGGAGTTTGAGGAATGGCTGAAGCACCTGGTGTCTGGTGCGATCGCACCTACGCAATAAAGGCCGCATGTGCGAGAGTCGTGGGTGCGGCGTATGGCTCGTAGATGCGAGAGTTTGCTGGAGATGGGGAAGCCGTAGGTGCGGGTTCTTGGGCGCACCTGCGCGCCCGCAGGTGCGACGCTAGAGGCCACATGTGCGATGGTCGAGACTGGGCAGTGTGCTATTTTAACACGAGGTCTTGGCTCATTTGCACTTCATTTCGTCCATGGAAGGCATATTTGGAGCAATTTTGGAGTTTCATTTTCGGCATCTTCCACAAGGTAAGTGATTTCTTCCCATTTTGGGTTAAATACTTGGATTTTACATGGATTAGGCATGAAAATTTGTGGAAATTTGGGATTTCTGAAGAAAGACCTAGAATTTGTATTTTTGGATTTTTACCACGAATTTTGGCATGAAATTGAAAGAATATTATATATTTGAGTTCGTAAAGTTATGGATAATCCTTATCTTCAAAAAATTTCGGAATCCGGGCACGTGGGCCCGAGGGTGATTTTATCGACTTTCCGGGCGGAGTTGGGAAATTAAATAAATTGAATTGTTATAAGTATTAGAGTATATTTTCGTTAGTTTGCCCGTTATTTGGATAGTTTTGGGGTGTTGTCCATCAATTTGAGTCATCGGCAAGGCTTGGAAGCTGGTTATGAATCTTCGGAGCGAGGTAAGTCTCCTTTCTAACCTTGTTAGAGGGAATTGTCCCCATAGGTGAAATAATTAAATATGTGCTACTATTTTTGGGGACTACGTACGCACGAGGTGACGGGAGTCCTTGCGTAGCTACTATTATGTTTATGTCGGGGGAGTTTAGGATCCACAAACATGCTCTATGTGCCGTATCTTGTAATTTTAATGATAAATTTAGAATTTCTTAGCATCATCGAATTATTTAAATGGATATCTAAGAAGGTCACCTATCATGATTTAATTTATTGGTTTTCCCTTGGAAGAATATCCCCGAATAAACCCCTGATTTTCTGCTGAATGTGTATATATATGAGTAACTGAGTCGCCTGTATAATTCGCGAGCGGTGTAACTCTATTATTTATTTTGACCGCGTCGCATGTACGATTCGTGAGCAGGGGTAATAGATGCATCTATGGTTCGTGCCGTTTGACCCTTCGACAGTGCATATTTTACATTTATCGTTGGTTCGGGCCATTCGACGCTCGTCATTACTTGCGCATGATATTTGCTGAGTACTTCCTGTGATTTTTTAACTGTTTACTGGCCTTGGATTATAAGTTGTCAACTGAAATGATGAAGATTTAAAATTTGTAAATGTGGAAGAAGTTGCTATTCCTATCACTATTTGTTAAGTACCCATGATATCCACGCTTAGTGTCACCCTTGATTTTATTTTATTGACCTCTAGCAAGTGTCAAATTCGACCTCTCGTCACTACCTCTTCGAGGTTAGGCGGGATACTTACTGAGTACACATTTGCTTCGTACTCATACGACACTTGCTGTGCATTTTTGTTGCACAGGTACATGTATATCTAGTGGCCCGCTTGACGCAGTGATGTGGCTGACATGGAGTTAGGAGAGCTGCTTATCTCGAGGTGAGCCGCAGCCAACACAGTCTTCCTCGGATGTATTGTACTTTCTTTATTGTCCCATTTGTATTCTGGACGGTTATTGTATTTCATTTGTTCTTTCTCAGAAATTTCTCATGCACTTGTGACACCGGTTTCTGGGATGATTTTGGGATGTATTTGTTAATTAAATTGTTAAAACATTGCTAGTTACTCAATAAATTTTATTGATCGTTGTAAAATGAACTGAAAAGTAACGATTTCAAAATACTAAAATAGGAATTTTACTTATCTAATGAGTGTTGGCTTGCCCAACAATGGTGTCCGGTGCCATTACGACCTTGATGGATTTTGGGTCGTGACATAAACTGTATAAATCGATGTCATACCTATCATTTTATCTTGCGTTGCATACTTAAATTAGGATTACATACGTATTCCGGGAGATCCCCCTGTATTGCATATTTATTTTGGGACTACGGACGTATTCTCGGAGATCCCCCGCACTGCATATTTACTTTTGCGACTACGGACGTATTCCGGGAGATCCCCTGTACTGCATAATCATTTGGAACTACGAGACGGTATCCCGAGAGTTTTTCCTACTATGTTTTACCTTGTTCCAAGCCGAGGGCTCCTTTAACTGTTAAACATTGAGAATTTCTTTAACTGCTTTACCACAAATTTACTTATGTCTTTTACTGTTTAATTTGATTATATTTACTCTGGTAGGGCCTTGACCTGACCTCGTCACTATTTGACCGAGGTTAGGCTTGGCACTTACTGGGGTACCATTATGGTGTACTCATGCCCTTTCATGCACATGTTTTTAGTGTGCAGATCCAGGTACGAGCTATCAGCCTCGAGGATAGTACGTGTTGTTGATTTCTAGGAGACTTCAAGGTATTTCTTCTCGCGTCCGCAGAATTCTCAAAGTCCCCTTCTACTCCCTTGTCTAGAGTCTTCTTATGTATCTTCAGACTTTTGTTTAGAGCCACAATATATTATAGAAGCTTGTGACTTACCGATATTTCGGTCTCGAGAAACTATTTTTGTATATGTCGAGTGGAATTATTTTTGGTTATTCACGATGTGCTATCTTATCTTTTAAATGTTTTGTTTTCTTTACACTTTTTCGTAATATTAGGCTTACCTAGTCGTAAAGACTAGGTGCCATCACGACACCTTTCGGAGGGTCAAATAGGGTCGTGACATGAACCAAGATCATTTAGGGACTGGTATCAACCATACAATGGAGACCGAAGAGGTAAAGGGTCTAGGCTAAACCCTGTGAGAAGTGAAAGGAGAAGCGATCGAGGTCAAAATAACCGGGGACTCATGAGAAAAAGTGGTCTCGATAGGCCCATCGGGCCTAAGGAAGCGCCGAAGTTATAGGAGTACAACTTCAACTTCGATGATGCTACCATCGTATCTGCTATCAGACGCATCAAAGACACCAAGTGGCCACGACTTTTATAGTCTGATCCAGCCCAAAGGGACCTAAACCTAATGTGTAAATACCATGGCACTCACGGCCACAGAACTGAAGATTGCCGACAACTGAGCGAGGAAGTAGCCCGGTTATTCAACAATGGACATCTCCAAGAGTTCCTGAGCGATCGAGCCAAAAACCATTTCAGGAATAGGGACTCTAATAAGAAGATCAAGCAGGAGGAACCTCAGCACGTCATTAACATGACCACGGTGGGTTGACGTCCCCTAGGGGCCGATGTTAAAGCGCACCAAAGTATCCATCATAGAGGAAAAATAAACTCAAGATTACGTGCCAGAAGGAACCTTATCCTTCAACGATGAGGACGCTCAAGGCATCGTGCAGCCACACAATAATGCATTGGTAATATCTCTACTCATAAATAAATCTCGAGTTAAGCATGTGTTAATTTATCCAAGTAGCTCGGCTAATATCATCAAATCGAGAATCATAAAGCAGCTGGGTCTACAAGACCAAATTGTGCCTGCAGTCCGAGCTCTAAGCGGAATTAAAATGGCACGTGAGACCAATAAAGGGGAGATAACACTACCGGTGAACACCATTGGAACTATTCAGGAATCAAATTTCTACGTGATCGAAGGAGATATGAGATATAATGCTCTGTTAGGGAGGTTGTGGATTCACAACATGAGGGTAGTACCCTCGACACTGCACCAGGTTTTGAAATTCCCAATGCCGATAAGAATTAACACAATTTACGGAGAATAACTGTCCGCAAAAGAGATGTTAGCGGTCGACGAGGTGGTTTCGATATCCGCACTTTCGACACAAAAGGGTCCGAGTTAGGTCACCAAGGAAGAGACCAAATAGAAATCACCGACACCGACCCCGACCGAACTGGAAAAGCAGGGGACGGGTGAGGATGAGGATTACGAAGTTCCTAGATCTTTCATAGTCCTCGACGATTCTGACGCCAGCAAATCAACAGTCGAAGAACTGGAGCAAGTCATATTGATGGGCCCAAATTTGATGAGCGCAAAAATCACACTTAAATTGTGCTCGCTAGTCAAAGATAGTATAGTATAATATCGTGTCCACATGTATTGGATTTAAACAGTATTCTCATAGCTTCTAGATTGATTGCTATCCAGGAGGATCAACAGTTGAGATTTATATGAGTAAGAATTGAAATTAACTAAGAATCTAAAGCTATTGACTAATGACTATCGAGACAAGGAATAAACAACTAAGGTTATCAGTGGGAGAAAATAGGTTTTGACAGGATAGGTGCAATATAATTGTCCGGGATCTAACTCTAGATAATTCACTCCCAATCTACAAATGAGTCTCCTGAATTCACTCTATTATTAGTTCAAACGTTCAACAAAGACTCCTCTCTCAATTAAGTCTTAACCTCACGAGATGAACCAATTTAAACAATGTGAAGATATGCAAGAATGCGTAGAGGATTAGTATTTAGGAAAACCTCTTTAGATTATTATCCTAACTAGATTTAATCAATGATTCAACTAGCCTCATTCGATTACTTAGAAGAATTTATGAACTCAACAAAAAATATAATGCAAAGATTTCACAAGTTATGCCTCTTTCGATTACAAGAACAAGAACATAGATGCAATAATTAAATCTTCCAAAAATTATTCAAATACATAAAAATAGAGTTATAATCCACAAACAATCATCAATACACCAAATCCATCAAAACCCAAATGGATGTACTCCATAGACATGGAGAAATTCATCACAAATATAATTAAAGTAAAGGAAAACATAGATTCCAACGAAACCCGGATCTTGAGCGAGAAAGGAATGATGAAATCCTTGTGCTTGTGTTCTTCCCACGCCTCCTTAGCTTCCTTCAATCTCCAATCTGTCAAAAGCCCATCTAATATAGTGTTTTGGTGTATTTAAGCCGCTCCCAGAACAAACCCCGGACAAAACTACCCTTTTTTAGCAGAAATGGGAAGTCACTCTAACAGTTTTTGTTCTACCAAACCGAACCCCGCGCTGCCCCATGCGGCGCACATGTAGGGAATTCTAGAACGTGCCAAAAAAAAAATTTCCAGCCACTTTTTACACTACCGCGTCGCGCCTCGTGCCGCCCCATGCGGCACGACAGTGTAAATTTGACTAGAAATTGAGTTTTTATTCAACTTTGCAGGAAAATTACACTAGCGCTATGAGGTGCGCAGGGCGGTAGTGCAATTTTCTTAGAGTGAACTCGTTTTCCCATTTTTTGATGACCAGACTTGGTTTTTGATTTTTGACCCCGAACGTGATCTCAGCTTAATTTCTTGGGCTTCTACTCAGACTTCAAAGATCCAAATAGCTTAAATTAACTCCACAACATCTACATAACTCGAAATCACTCCTACATGGCAGAACCACAAAATAAGTGCAAAACACTACTCGTTAAAGCTCAACAAAAGTAAAGTGCATTGATCTATAGTGCAATAAGCGACTAAAACACAGGATTATAGCTGATCACGCTCAACTATGTCTTCTATAAAGACTAAACGGGCGTTGCAAATATAAATCTGGGGTATTAAGCCCAAAGTCGATCCCACGAGGAATTGAACGTATCAATTGAGTTTATTAAATACTAAACTGGTGTTTAGTCAAGTTTCTCAAGACTTTTAAATATCAACTTGTGTTGTTTAACTAATTCTACTAACAAAATAATAAAATAACAATTAACTAACAATTTAATGTAAACAATAATGATTAAAGGTCTAAGGTTATGGTTTCCCCCGTTGGTGAATTCTTTCTCCGATACTTCTTATAGCTTAATTAATCGTCTCTATCAATCATGAAC